>JAAEAF010007266.1:0-62108 GCA_011037195.1 Triatoma infestans
TAGGAAGTTCTTTTTCACCGCACTACACAATTACTTAAAAGATATTTAATTCTAGAGATTAATATTGGTAATAGCTTTCAGTTAAAACACTATGGGACGAAAAGTATGTATACACGAAGTTTTTTACGTTCAGTGAACTTGTTAATCAATAAGTTCAGAAATTGATAAAGTAAAGCTTGTAATATATTTGAGTTTTTAGAAGCACATGTTCAATGAGCTAAATAGTTGCAGGTAAGAGAATTATTCACTTATTTAGTTTAAATTGCAATTGACCTATTAATAATAAATCATAGATTTTAAACATGAGTTGTGTTCATAAAAAACTTATAGATAGTCTATTTTGAGTTCAACAAGTTTGATTATAGAAGGTTGACTTATTTACATTTCTGTCGTATACACTCTCAAAATATGAGTACTTAGTAATAGAATAATTTGTGCATTCTATCGTATCTTAAGTACTCAAAAAGCAATAAAATAAATATCATAATTTACCAATTTTTAATATTTTCCTACCTGTTTTGATAAGTCATTCCTAGTTGAAAGTTTTGTATTATTGCTAAAAGAGTTAAATGTATAGCAAACATAATATTGGCAAAATTTGTTTTACACTGAGTTCAATGATAGAACAATGTAAAGCATTGTAAGCTATGTTGTTACATTTATTATGCTTATTATGGTTTCATCCATGAATTTAAAGCCCCTAATAAACATTTTCTAGTCACATTAAGCTTAAAATCACATCATCCTAAAATCTTGTAAAGACAATAATCCTAAAAGCAGACATATTAAATTATTTAGCTCTAGTTTGAAGTCTAGATTTTGCATACGTTTTCTTTCTTTTTTTAAGTTAAATAAAGTATAGCCTTTTAATAGAAATTAGTATCTAAATAATAAAATTTATTCATATCGCCTTCTTTTTATTACTTCTATGTATATTTTTATTATACATAAGAGTTTATAAAAAAAAAAGAATATATTTTTGTACACGGTTAATATCTTAAGAAAATTATGATGCACCCTTTTTATTAAGAAGAAAAAAAACCTGCTTTTTAATGGAAGCTTGTCTATTGATTGTTAATGTCTTACAAATGAGGATGGTTTAAAAATAAAAAAAAGAAAGGCAGTGGTTAGAAATTGAAGACAGATAATAAAAGTAATAATTTTATGATGGTATAATGTTTATTAAAACAATTATCCTTTTTAAATTTTACAAAAAATATATATATATAAATATATTTTGTTTACTGTTATGGCAGTGTATTAATTTATTGTCATTTTATTATTCATTTTATTTGTTAATAAAAGAAAAAAAAAACAGTGAAATGAAAGTGTTCTTAGTTGATTAAAAGATAAAGCTGTTCCTTATGCCCATATATGTTCAAACAAAGCAATACTTCACATAGATCACTACAACACGATATACTTGAAACTGTCAAAAAAATTACCAGTTGCAGTATCCGTTAATTGGGTTATTTCATTGACCCATGAGATTTTTCTTTTTGCTTTCTGGGTAAGATTGACAGCGCTTTCTGGGTTTTAATACAGGTATGTTTTCAACCAACTCATTTGTTCAAAATGAACCGTAAAAACAAAGAATTTTACATAAATCTACAGTTTTCAAGGCAGGCCGTTTGAAGCGCCACTGGTCTTGTAATCCCATGAAGACGTAACATTATGGAATAGTTTTACTGGAGATTCACCATTATCGCATTTTTTTATTATAAAATTTACAGTTGCAAATAAATGGATGAAGAGGGAAAAATAAAAACATGTATAAGGCTGCAGTAATTAGATTTTCGTAATTACTCTAAACCGGTCTTTGTAGTTAAATTTTATAACCGTTAATTCACATTTCAAACCAGATTTACTCGAATCAATGGTAAATTGAGGTAATAGTTACAATACTTGCAGAATGATGACTATTATAGGAAATAATGTATTTTTTCTAAAAACATATTCCACGCTAGTTTTTAGGAAAATAGACGACTTTTAGTTAAACCAACTTAATTAAAGGAAAAGAAAGAGGAAAAAATACTATATTTTCTGAACAAAAGCTTAAATACATATGATATCGTATCTCAGATTTACAATTTGCTTAGTATTTATTTGTTCACTTGTGAAAGTCAGTACAAATAGTCAGTTGCCTGTTCCTAAACTGTAACGACTCCTACTGTGTACAGATCTTCACAAATGATGAAAAATTCATAACAGTATTTGTTGTATTTGGTGATCAACTTAAAAGATTTTGAAGAATCAACGACCAAAACACTTATTTCCATCTTTATACCGTATGAGAGCACTTAATCTGGGAGAGTGGAACTTAAATCTGGGTTCACTTGTATATACAAACATGTCCAAATATTCAACATCATCAAAAATGAATGAGAGGTATTTCAGGTATTCTTTAATATTTTTACCCAGTAGTTTAAAAAACTATTTTAAAAACAATCTTTATTAATACTTCCGAGTTTTAACAAGAAAACATTGATCGATGACAATTAATTCTGTTATCTCAGTTCTCTCTAAGGTAGTTGTTTGCTTAAAAATTATTGAATATACCAAAAAAAAAAAAACAGATTTGCCAAGTTCTAACCTGCTTCTGGGTAAGTTCAACAAACCATTGACATGTCAAGAATTTAACCTTCATTTCATTATTTCCGATGGAATAGTGATGTGAATTTGTTAGTAAATATATTTGAATATTAGTTTGAGATGAAGTTTTGTTAATTATAAACAACATTTTTAAAGCCTCGCCTTTTGACAGGTTTATTGTGCTATGCCCCTCGGGTGCCAACACTCCTACCAGATTAAGAATCCTAAGGAATCTTAGTATCCTGGAGGGCTCTAGGGAGGATATAATCTCCTCCTCTTCCTGGTAACTGCCCAGTTTTCTCAATCTTCTCTGAACAGTAGCATCGCAGCCCGTTATGAGGTGAATTGGTGTTTCTTCCATCTCCCTACAGAATCTGCGCACATGCTATCACTTTCTAAGCCCAGCTTCGCCAGGTGTCCCCTGAGTCTGCAATGCCGTCAGAATGCGAAGCCTGTTCTTGCTAAGACCGATGCATGCTTTATAATTCCCCAAGCAGATCTTTGCCTGCCTCAGTCTTGGGAGGGAGTTGCAAAGTTGAAACCTCTTCACTTCCTCCTCCTTCTTGAGTTCCTCTAAAAGATACTGGTCGCTGACCCCACAGAAGGGTTCAGACCACAAAAGTGGGGATACAGCGTCTTTTCTTGCTAGAAAGACGGTCATCTTATTCCCTTCAGTGCCAGCATGCCCTGGCACTCAAAAAAGGGAGACTATTCTTCCGCTAATGCAGGAGTTGCCTAAGCATTCCCAAACCATTTTAAAGCTCAGTGGTCTAATGGCTGCCTGGTTATCAGAAAGGATTACAATCTCCTGGTGCCGATATTTCCTATCAAGGTTGAACTGAACGCATCTTCCGATTACGTGTATTTCCGCCTGGAAGATGCTGGAAAACTTACATACCAAGGAGGTCCTTGGTCCAGACACCCTCGCTCCTATTCCCCCGAGGCTCTTGGACCCATCAGTATACCATTTTATGGTATGCTCTCTAATACCAGCTAGAGCGGATCCACTGCTCCACTGTTCTTGGTATCCAGCTTCAAAGAAAAGTTCTTAACAAAGGCGTATCTCTTAGTCGTACAGTACCTATGGAGTTTCCAGGTGGGGGAGCCAGTAGAAGAGATGACCACTCCCTAGCACTGAAGCCCCCTTCCATTCCCATGCCCTAGCTAACATTTTTACAGGTTTGTTTTTACATTCGCTTTTTACAATCCAGTTTTGTTCCCTGAAACGATTAATAATGCAAGCTTGAAACACGTCCGTCAAGTTGGACTGGCCACCATCGAATTTTTTAAAGATTTTTTGCACATCGTTAGTGCCGCGTTTGTGCCGGCGATCTGCAAAATTTCAGCGTTTGTGCCGTATGATTAGCAGAGTTATTAAAGAAAGAATGTGGCCAGCCCAACTTGACGTCAAGTTAGACTGGCCACCAATTTCTATTTGACTTTTGAAAATTCTTTTTTTACCAATCGTTAGTGCTGCGTTTGTGCTGGCGATTCACCAAATTTCATCGTTTGTGCCGTAAAATTGACAAAGATATTGACGAAAAACTATTCGTCGTACTTGAAAACCAAAGGCCATGGCTGCGGGTAATATTTGAAAGTGCGCGTGCTCCACTGACCGCCAACGGCCCTTATCAGGGCCACCAACTAAAATGTACTGGCCCTCGATTTCTATTCAAAATTCTGGAATTTTTTCTTCGCTGATCTTAGGTGATTCATTTGTGCCAGCGATTCACCAAATTTAAGCGTTTGTGCTGCAAAATTGACAAAGTTATCGATTTAAAACATCTCTTCAACAAATTTTTGCATATTATGTTTTTTTTCAAATCAAAACATTGAAGTGTAAAACTATAATACTAGTGACATGATAAAGTTCCTGACTGAAATGTGATAAATTGCAACATTAATTGCAAAGGAGATGTTTAGGTAATAAACAGTAATTAACCATAAATATACTTGAACGCAACGATCCATAAACTTCAAATAACTGTACCAAGCCTTATATATGTTATAGAAATACATTAAATGACAGTCTATAACACACATTGTTATTAATAACTATAACAAAAGTATGAAAAAAGAAAGAAATAAATTGAAATATAAATAATGTATTGCTAAGCTGTATTTTACAAATACACAGATAAGTTTCTTCAAGAAGTTCAACAACAATTATCCGTTTAACTTGTCTAATCATTAAAAGTTTGGAACAGAAAATAAACACTAAGAGAGGAAAATAAAGTTGCAATCGGATGAAAGAGTTTTTTCTACTCTATTTAGAAACAATATAACAGGTAAGCATTCAACTTGGAAGTTCTTGTGATTTTTAATTCATCTTGTTAAATATTCAAGGAGTGTTATAACTTTCTCTTATAGCTAGTATTTTAATGTATGACTAATTGCTTAGAGAAAAAAAAAAATTAAAAAACCATTCACTCAAGTCCGATTGATGGATTATGCCCGAAACTTTCGTGTAAGATGTGGTGGTAGTATCAAAACTCAATATCAAGTTTGAGCTTCCTGCAATTTTTCATTTTTGAGATATTTTGTTCACGCACAAACACAAACCAATCGCTAAAAATTTTTTTTCGTACTCAGGGTTTCAAGGCATGTATTTTCTGTGATTACTCGATTTCGAAATTTGACACGCTCACTAATCTTCTTTTATTTATTTATTTATTTCAACAAACAGACTATGCCATGTAGTTGAGGTCATAACATGAATTAAATTTGTACATTAAAATAAATAATGTAAGTCAAGCAGTAAACATTTAAAACACAACAATATAACAGGTGTAAACAATAAAAATATAAATATATATAGAGCATAATATGTTTACAAAAAGGGGCAAAACTTCATTTAATAATGTTTTGAAATATGACAATTTCACTGAGAAGTCCAAATTATTATTGATGTGTGCATTCCATTCCCGGCATATTCTTGACAGTATGTTCATGTGAAAGAATGGGTTTGTGCTATGATGAGGAACTGCAAACGTATAGGAATGTCTTAAGTGGATAGGAGACACATGGAAGGGAATATCAGTGAGAAGTTCAGAACAGTCGATTGTATTATTGATCAGTTTATAAAGGAATAACAGATACGTCTTCAATCTCCTTATTTCTAAGGAATCAATGTCTAATTTAACGTGGGGGAACTTTCTTATGTAATATTTGACAAATCGCCCTTGTATAGATTCCAGTCTATCAATGTTGCTCTTTGAATCAATGTCTCTTTTTTACTACGAGTAAGAGAAAGAAAAATTATAGAAATAAAACAAATTTTCCTACTTCAACTAAATTTAATTATTTTTGTTTGTTTTTAAACAGCTAAAAGATTTTATAGGGATTTGTTTGCACACAGTAAACACAGATAGGTTCAAAATAGGCGCGAGATATCGCGTTCTCTCCTTTTGATTTTTGCCACGACTGCAACCTATTTGCATTATCATTATGGCTTTTTGTTTCTTACTTAGTTCTTTCCCTTTAAGCTGTATAGTAAGCGAATTAAATTTGACTGGAGTGTAAAAGAAGTCCACTTCTTTACCTTAAACATAAACTGTTCCTCTGATGCTTTAAATAGGTTAAATTCATAGGGGAACATCCAAACCACTTGCGGCAATCGTACAAAATTTATATCATCTGAAATAAGATAATGGAGTAATAATAATAAAGGGATAAATTTGCTCTTGGCTTCAGAACCCAGGATAAAGGTGTACAGGGACAATAGTTCTCTGGCATAGCGTAAAGCTGGGTTGGCATGGGGTCAGGTTTGTGGACAGACGCCCTTCATCCAACTCTCTTAGGAGTCAAGACCACAACTGTTACTCCCCTATTAAATAGCTCTACGCTGACTAATTAATAACTGAAAATTCGAATTGTCTTAAATACTAGAAATTATCAAGGGATATCTGCCAATTGTAATTGAATTAATTCCATGAAAATGAAGAAACATAAAAAGTGTTTTAATTAATAAAAATAACCACTCACCCATAAAAAGGAACAAGTATTAAAATTTATGCTAATAGTATAATAAAACTTATTTCCATTTTAAAATGATTCTCAATAAAAAGTGGTAAACTAAAAACAAATAAAAATAAAAAAAAAGGATCTAGTGAAAATATTTTTTTCACTTCTTCATAAGTAAATTCACTTTTTGTAAAATTTATCTTTCAAAAAACAATTTCACTAAAAATTCATGAAATATAACGTAAAGTGTGTTGTTGTGTGAGTAAAAAGTTTTTTTTATTTCTTAAAATACGAAATCACCAGGAGAAAAAGAACCGTACGCGTTGTTTAGGTGTAAAGGTTATAGTATGGTTACTTGGGGTAGAATAAATTTGTGGCCCTTTAAATTTGCCACTACCACTTCTATAGAGCCTTGGTCATTGAACAGGTAGGTAACGGCGCATTTTTATCGCTGACATAATAGTAAAGTATATGGTACACCCTTATAAAACACACAGACTTAAGGTACTAAAAACATGGGCTACACTGTAGGGTAGGAGCAAGAAATGCCAATTTTACCTAACACATAAAATTTCCCTTTAAACTTTTCTTGGTTAAGCTCTTTCTTTCTTTATCTTATCTTAAATTACTATATTTTCTCGCATATTGTTAGCACTTTATTAATAATTAACAATTATGAAATATAGTTTTTCAAGACATTTAATTAACACATTGAGTAAATAACAAAAAGTACTGACTTAGATTTGAAGGCAGTTTAATCGTTTAAAAAAAAAATCTGATGTAAATTATTTTACACTTTTTTCTTTAAAGTTCGTATAATATCTACGCACATACAGATCCTCTGGAAACAAAAAAAAATATTTTTAGCGAATGTGTGTGAGCTTATATTTATGTGTGTCTGAGTGAGCGTGAACAACTCAAACAACGAGAAAACGAGCTTAAACTTGTTCTTTCGTTGAAAGTACCATCACCGCATTTGATACGAAAGTTTTGGGCAAATTTCATCAACCAGAAACGCGACTTTATTGAATAGTTTTTTTTTTTCAGTTTTACGCGATTCTCTCGAAAATGGCTTCAATGATTTCGTAAATACCTATCACCTGAAGGAAAAAAGGCGTTCAGCTTTCCTCTAAATTTCCGCATCAATACAATTATGACATATAAACAATATTATGGCCATTAAATACATTACTAGAATTCTAGAAAGTCTGTTTATCAGAAGTGCGATTTCGCAGAATAATTTTTTGAGTTCTTCGGAATTTACTTAACAACTGCTCCAACGATTTTCTTTAAACTTTGAGCGCTAACTGCATATGTATAAATAACATTGGAAACATGGAATTTAGGCGGATTCCAGGAATGTTAGCCTATTTCTAAACTGCCCAAACTAGTATTTCTGGGCATGACGTTAGCGCTCCAAGTAGTATGAAAAGTAATTTCACTCACCTACCTATATTTCCGATAAAGTGGATCCAAATGTTACAAGGGACCATAAGGGGGATAGGTCAGAGTACCTAGTGCGTCTCTGGCCGCATTAACTCCCCAAGTTAACCCCACCTCCACGTGGTGTGGCCCTGGCACTTCCCTTGGGAGGTGGCGAAAGGGGAACTGACGGGACCGGAGTAAAACCCCTCCGGTCTTCCTCTTTTCCCTCTTCCCATCCTTGGTATCCTATCCAGTCCATGTATAGGTATCCCCACCCAAGCCGAGAAGTGATGCGCGTTGCGGCTGGATGCGTACAGGGTGTCTAAACATATGTGCGGTAGCGGTCACCTTGGGGAACCGGGCTACACCTCCATTGTAATGTAGCCTTCTTGTGGTAAGAGACTCTGCCACAGGTGACCTCTTAGCTCCTCACTACTCGTGGGACGACATGAGAAGACATACTAAAAAACTAGAAAAAGGGAGCGAGGAAAAAGGCTCGCTCAGCTCTCTATCCTCAGCAGGTGGTGATTCCCTAAGGTCTAGGGAAGGTACGCCAGCGATGATAGAAATTACGGGGGGCAATCAGTCCGCCCCGGTTGAAGGGAATGATGGGAGGGCGGTGGCTGGAGGGTCTCGTTGTCCATGCTCCTCTCGGGTGGACCCTCTCGGTGAAGTGTCCTTAAAGCTTGAGGACATTAAGATCACTCCCAAAAGGACCAGTGGAGCTCAGCGTAGACAGGAGGCGAGACGCAGGGCGGCTGCTGGGGGGGAGGGAGTGGATCCAGAACAGTATGTGGAAGAGGATGCAGAGGGGGAGGGCCTCTTCCAAGCAACCGGAGAGAGCTTCCGTGCTGGGACTTCGACCGCCCGGGTGAGTGCCGGCGGGGTTGCGGGGACGGTGGTACAAGTGGCCACCCCGTCTCATTGCGGACTCCCAAGCGGGTATGGTCGGAGGTGAGCACGCCGAGCACCGATCCGGATAAGGCTGATAGAGAGAGAAAAAGGGCAAGAGCCCCTGATGTGGCACCATCGTGCTCCTTCAGGGATGCTCTTAGTTCCCACCGCATGGCGATTGCTCTCGAGGCGTATCCAAGCGACCGTCTGACCGAATGTCAGGCGGAGCGGATACAGACCGAGATTGCTGCCAGTATTGTTGGTGAGAGCAGGCCCCAGTGCAGGGGATGCTACCTATCCAGAGGCGTTCTCTTGTTATTTGCAACAATGACAATACGCGTCTCCGGCTGGAGCTGACGGTCCCTACTCTTCAGGTGGCCTAACCCCCTCGGGAGTTAGACTGAGGGTTGGGCTCGCCAAGGATATACTTAGGTCGGCCAAGATATCCGTGTGGGTATCTGGCTTCCTGAGGGAGGCACCTCCAGCGGTCGTTCTCGACAAGCTCCGCATGCAGAATGAGGACTTGGAGATGGCGGACTGGAGGTTGATTAGTAGAAGAGTGGAGACCCAGGGGCATACCCTGGTCTTCGATGTGGCTGACCGGACCCTGGAGAGACTGAGGAGGTCTGGTCTCGAGGCTTTCCTCGGGATGGATCTCGTCAGGTTCCGGGTGGTAACCAAGCCTTGGGACGATGGACAGGAGGGCGATGGACCCCATGCACCGATGGAGGTTACTTCAAGCAAACCTCCATCACAGTAAGGGGGCATCGTCGGCCCTGTCCAGATATCTCATTAGAGAGAACATCTCCTTAGCCCTTATCCAAGAGCCCTGGTTGGTCCGGGGGAAGAGTTGCCGGGCTAGAAGAAGCAACAGGTAAGATAATTTATGATCGTAGCCTGGAAAATCCCAGGTCTTGTATTTATGTCAGGAGAGACATTACCTCGTTGCAGCTGATGGACTTTTGTTCCGGGGATCAGCCTGCAGTGAGGGTAAAACTACGTGCAGTAGAAGAGACCAGGGAAATTGTTCTGGCCTCTACGTATCTGCCGTACGACTCAACAGCGCCGCCGCCGTCTGAGGAGATGCAGAAGCTGGTCATCTGGTGTAGGGAAAAAGGCCTACAGCTCATAATTGGTTGCGACGCGAACTCACACAATATTGTGTGGGGTAGCACGGACACCAATAAAAAAGGTAATTCATTCCTTGAATTTATCCTGTCTAACAATTTGTGCATGATGAATGAAGGAAAAACACCAACTTTCTACAACATTAATCGTAGAGAAGTAATTGATCCGATCTTAGGGATTAACTTTATACGACCCTAGTGAGAGACTGGCATGTGTCCCATATTAGGTTTGACATCCTGGCTAACTGCAGTCAAACGCTGACCTTCAGGAATCCCAGGCAAACGGACTAGGATTCATATAGGCGGGATCTCAGCCAAAACATCAGTACAGTCAGACGCTCTTTCAAGACCCAGAATGACATCGAGGTCGCTGCAGATCAACTGCAGCGGGTAATCCTGGATGCTTTAAGGGTTAACTGCGCGGAAGTGGTGACCATCCACCAGAGGGGTCAGTTGGATGACCAGCTGGCGGGTCTCCGCGCGAGAGTCAGAAGGCTGTTTAATGCGGCAAAGAGGAAGGGTACATGGGAGGAGTACCGTGAGGCCCTAACCTCTTACAACTTATGATTAGGAAAGCTAAAAAGAACTTGTGGAGAAGGCTGTGCGAGGAGGTAGAGACGACCTCTGAAGGAGTCATACTCCACAGAATATTGTCAAGGGTACCGGCAAATCCGCTGGGAACAATCAGGAAACCTGACGGTGACTTCACAGAGCGGGGAAGGGATACTTTAGAACACTTGGTGCCGGTGCACTTTCCTGGCTCAAGGGTGGCGACGGTGGTGCCGCGGGATGAATCGTCAATGGGTCCAGGGAGTCGGCCTGGATCCAGGGAAGATTGGACCGTGGCCAAAGGATGCGTCACACACAATAAGATTAAGTGGGCAATAAATCATTTTAAGCCCTACAAGTCGCCGGGTCCTGATGATATCCTTCCTGCATCATTAAACAGGGAAGTGAAATACTTAGTCCTATTCTTTGCAGGGTAATGAGGGCAAGTCTGGCCCTCAACCATGTTCCGTTGTCATGGAGGCCTGTAAGAGTTGTCTTTATTCCGAAGCCTGGGAAGAGGACTCATACCCAGGCCAAAGATTTTAGATCATGTTGGACTCCAGACTTTGGCATAATACATTTAGAGATGCATTTGGCATAATACATCTCTTTCTATTCTATTTCTTGGTAACATCGCCACCATCGAGATGACAAAATAACTTTTGCCAAGAGAAAGAGAGAGAGAACTTCACATTTCTTATCCTGTGTTGAAAGTGTTAGACATAAATCCTTACCTTCTTTCTTCCCCAAATTACATTTATAGTTACATTTTTTATCCCAAGTTACATTTTTTTATTCCATCTGTGGATGACATGGCGTAAAGGACTCTAGGATCTACCTATTGCTGTCTACCAGATGAAAATTCAACTGAGCTGAAATGCTTGAAGACATTCATAAATCTACGCTTTACTTAGCAAGCATTGCTGGATATAATGACTCCACGTTATTCTTGCAGAGACTATTTTAGCTCACGCATAACTATACCTTCTTCGCATAGACAAGATTGAAGAAGAATAGCTGTCTCGGTTGCACGAAATGTAGAAACATGTTTACTTCAGGTATGTTTGTGATCCCTTTTGTGGAAAAAGTGACAAACTATCAAATTCATCAGAGATATTTTCCGTAATAGCCTGCTTCTTTTGGTAGTCATTGATCGGTTTCAGGCGTTCGCATTAATATTTTATTTATGCTTGGGAAGCATTGCTTTCCAGTTCTGCGGAACCAATCACAACAACCATATCAAATTCATGTTCATTGCTGACTTTGCCATATCTGGAAACGAAAATACCTCTTCTGTCATTCTTGTTATTGGATTTATAAGATAACAGCGATTTAAAAATTTAAAACAATCAATTTTTTTGCTATTTTCTTGAAAACAGGCCCAACGAATGTTTTTATTTTTAGAATACAGCACAATTAAAAATACAGCTATGCAAGGTATTACATACATGTAGATCTGTTCAAGAAATATGGTTTTAGCGGATTCTGAGGAAACTGAAAATCTTGCTATCCCTATAATGTGCCATTCATTGGCACGCACTTTCTCCCACCTATTCCAAGCTAATTAATTAATGACAATTACATATTTAGTAAAATTCGAAATATAGAGAAAATTTGTTGTTTCTTACTAGGAATTGTAAAAAGAGACATTGAAGGAAGGGATTAGCTCAGTGGTAGAGTGCTGGATTAGCAAAGCGGAGATTCCGGGGCTCGCGTCCAGCGTGCACAGAGAAGGCTTCGGGTGCCAATGACATATTGGCGTGCTTTACATTAAAAAAAAAAGTCGAAAGTCTTATGAGTGAGTGTTTCGCATAAGATTATTCCTTAAAACATCATTTTCTTACAATCATTTTATTCTTTTATAACTATTAAGTATTAACATCTGGTATTTTATCCGTCGTAGCATGCATATTGATTTTGTTCCTGACCGGTTTCGGATTTTCATCCATCGTCAGAGCACATTCACCAAGTTCGTGTAGAGAGTTCATTTCAACGTAATGTATCTGTTACACTCACATGTGACATTCAATTTGTTGAAGTGCACTGTCTACACGAACTTGGTGAATTTGCTCTGACGATGGATGAAAATCCGAAATCGGTCAGGAACAAAATGAATATGCATGCTACGACGAATAAAATACCAGATATTATCCAGCATTGCGGACCCACCCACATTTCAATATTAAGTATTAAGTTGTAAAATTGGAAGTTAAATTTTTAAAAGGAAACAGAAGTCATACAACAGGGCACTTAGTTCAATTGGTGGAGTATTTTTGCATTGTACATTCTGGATATGTGCTTATATATGTTTGGTGGGCGTGTGTTTGTATATATAACATTATCATACTAGGCCCTTGAAAAAAGGTAAACGTAGGGAAAAGGTCAGCGTTGTAAGTAGAAGGAAAAGAGTAAAACATATTTGCATGAGATTCAGCTTTTCGTTGGGACCTTACCATATTCAGAATATCTCCCCAACCCCTCTGTGTCAGTATTGACCCTTACCAAATACCAGTTACCTACTAGTGTTTACCATATTAGGCAGTATATAAAAATGCTTACGTTTCTTATTTACATAAAGTATCAATATATATTTATTTATTTTGTAAAATAAGCAATTTATTTTAAAAGTTTTAATTATATATATAGAATTTTGCCTAAAAATAAAAAAAGATTCTCAAATAGTTTCTGTTACTACAATTTACTTATTTTTAATTATTGGCAAACTTACTTCAAATTATAATTTTTACTAAACATTTCTTATTTAAATAGTGTAGTAATTTATTTCTTCTTTAAATAGTGTTTCAATATTTTTTGACTGAACATGACCTTCCAGGCTCTCAGCAACTCTCTAAAATTAGTTTTGGAAAAAAGTTTCATACAAAAGTGAGACCTCTGTATGTGTACATATACTTTAATTAAACCCTTTGGTGGCTTTAAAAAATCGCAGAAAACTGAAAAAAACTCTTCAGTAAAGTGTTACATCCGGTCAACCGATTTTCATGAAATTCTGAATTTTGCCATACCCGTAATTCTTCTAATTATTTTTATTACATTTGCTTATAAAGCCCTTTGGCAAGCAGTTGGATTACTACATTTACTCTTTTAAGTGACAAAATTTCTTCAAACTTATCATTTTGACTTAATGTTTGCTTGTCTTCAATTTTATATGTCTTCTAAAACGGCTCCAATGAACTTCTTTAAACGAAGTATGTGAACTACCATATTAAGAGCTACAACATTTATGTAACATTTCTCCGGGTAAACTATTTAAAGGGGTTTTCAGGGGAGGGTAGGGTTACGTTTTTCTCTAAAGGGCTATCTTAATTGACTATACAATTCTATCATCTAAGTAATATTAATTAGAATTGAATATGTTTTCAAAATTCAGAGTTAGAAGAAAATCAGCACACCGGAGGTGCGTTTTTACTGGACAATTTTTTCAGTTTTATACGATTTTAACCATAAAAACTCCCACCTATCTGTACCTATCACTTTCTTCACTTTTATTGCCTATAGTCTATCACTTTTATTGGGAACTTTTCCCCGATAAGGTTCATTTACAGAAGTTTTGCGAATGGGAGAGTTTGGTTTGCTCAAAAAAGACATTTCATACTTTTTTGAAATCTAAATTTTCATTATTAAATTTAGATTTACATTTATACAAAATTGAAAACAAGGAAACGTTTAGTAAAAATTGATGTCTGAAGAAAATTTGTCAACTATTAAAATACGTAATTTGCAGAAAGAGAAAGTCGTGTGAGTGTTTCACGCTAGGTTTTTTGTTTTTTTTTATTAAGTTTAAATTATTTTGTTTCATTTGAAAATGAAGTTGTCATATAATTTTGATTTTGTAGTTTTTTCTTATATAAAATAAAACAATCTGTGTTTTTTTTGCAAATTTCTCGAAAGAGACCATTCCATCGATTTTCTTTAAACTTTCTACATACACTATAATGTAAGATCTATCACATTTGTGTGAAATATTTTTCCAGGAGATTTATTTAAATATTTTTCAATTAAGAGGTTGGACGGGTTGTGTTGTGTTTGTCTCTAAAGTGCCGTTTAAGTAAGTTATATCATTCTATCATCTATATAATATAAATTCAAATTAAATGTGTTGCCAAAATTCCGAAGTTAAAGAAAATCGATTGATCGGTAGTGTAATTTTATTTAGCAATTTTCTGAATTGCTTATAAAACATATTATCTACAAAAAAATGTTATTTTTCAAAATAAAGACATTCTCATTTATTCCAGAAACAAAATACAAATACACTACATTTGGCCGTCTCTCCTACTATGGTAGGATAGATGACGCCCCATTGGTAGGAGACCTCTCCCCTGTGAAGGTAACATGGTTGATCGACATGAAACTTGGTAAACACTATGTCTACAAGCCTAACTTTAACGACAGCAGGAAATCTTCATTTCAATTGTAATTAATATAGTATATAAAAAAGAAAAAACATTTACTAAGCGTTATAAAAATCAGGTATAACCAGATGTAGCTGATGCATATAAATGTTCGTAGAACACAAAATGATCTGTTTATTTTATAAATCTTTATTTTTTTTATAGTAACATTTTTCTATGAAATTGACTTTAGGATTTTTGCGAGATCTACGATGTTTGCGTTTTCCTTAAAACTATTCATTCATAATAGCGGATACTAGATACTACGCAGAATTAGGGGCAAACAGGCTACAAATTTGAGGAAATTTGAGTCTGATCGAGACTTTTCGAACAGACAAAATTATTATCCAAGTATTAGAATTTAATTTTTGTATGTAAATATCATTCAAGTAAAATATTATGTGGCAACAAATGATTATTTTGTGAAAATATAAAAAAGAAAAATCGAATGTCAGACATAATATAACCAATTCTTGGAACGAATCTAGTCTTGGTTTAAAACCTGGTCTTATATAACCTACTTCCTTACTTTTATTTTGCGGAACGTATTAGAAATGAGGTAATTATCTTTGAAGTAACGATAAAAAAAAAGAGCTGAGAAAGTTTTAATATGAGTAAAGAAAATAATAGTGTTTTATTTTATGTTTAAAGTGAAATCTGTGATATAGTTCTGATAAAGCATTCAACAAGTGTTTTTAAGAAGTACACCCCTCAATTCTATATGATCGACTTATTTATGTTTGCCGTATATTTCATTAAATAGTAAAATGGCAGCATTTGAAGCGACAGATTTTTCTCAAGTGCCACTTATTGCTCTCAAATCTAAAACAAGATGTGCAATTTCACAAATGTTAAATGCTATTAAAATAATACCATCACCTAGTGGGCTCCCGAGGTAACATTTTTTTGTTTTTAATTCAGAAATTTTTTTTTTTTCTTTCTTTACTAATGTCTTATATGAACTTAAGAGATTGGAGAGGATTAGCTCATTTTTCTGGGGTTGATCTACCACCTATAAATTCTTGTGACCCAACTAATCTAATTTTTGAGAAATGGAGCAATTGTTCTCAAGCTAATTTTGCACAGTTAATAGAAGCATTTAAAGAATTAGATCGGCGGGATGTATTGTATGACATTCTACCTATGATTGGTACGTAATAATCCTTTCTGTAATTAGCTATAAAGGTTTTTTTTTTTTTTATGAAGTATATGTATAGTTTTGAAGGCCTTAACTAAATTTCAAACAAGAATCCTGCCTTAGAAATATATTTACTTTTAATTTAACCTATTTTCATGAAAACCTCGCAGAAAGTGATGCATCTGTATATTTGAAATCAAAATGTACGGATAACAAAATAGTGGTCAGTAATGATGAAGAAAAGCATATATTAACAGTTGGTATGTATGTAACTAATTTTTTATAAATATTTCAATTTTTGGCATCAAAGGCTTGAATTTCTATCATCCTACTTTTTTTTTTAGACGATGTACGACTTACACGAAATGGAAGGGAACCCCAATTCTACGATGCATTTCTTCTATATTCTGACGCAGATACAGAATTTGCTATGCAAATAGTGGACAAACTTGAAAATCATTATAAATTAAAGGTTAGTTTGCCTTTGTCTTTAATTACAGCTATAATTGCATCCTCTTTCAAGCTGATTAGCTTGCCTTCTGGTCTTTTAGACATACGTAATTAGAGCAAACATACTTTACAATTATTCATAATAATATATTTATAAATGCATTGTTAAGATCGGTAAATGAATCCAGATAGTAAATATATTCGCTCTACATCTAGCATAATATCTAGGCGATAGAGAGAGGCATGGGATCAAGAAAGTTTCTTGATCCCTTGCCTCTCTCTATCGCGGTACTCCTTTTTTATTCAGTTCTCTAGAACTTCCTAAAATCTATTAAATCTTCATTTGGCAACACAGTATATCAAATATTTATTTGACATTATGCCTTATATCCAGGAAACTTTATAAGAAAAAATAGGAACTTGCAATTCAATTCTTGAAAAAGATCCGTAATAAGGTAGAACAAATCATGTGACATTCTTCAAATCTTTTTCACTCCTTTGTTGAATATTGAGTATTTGGCCTATTCATCTTTTTATATCATATACCATCAATGAACTTAAGTGATCTACAATTTTCTTTTAGGGCGCTGGCGACTTAAACCATGATAACATAATTCTCAGTCTCCAAGAAATCCCAATTTCAAGAACATAATTTTCAATCTCTTAATGATCTTTCATCCAGCCAAAATACATTATTTCATTTTTCGTTTTCAACTTACAGATACTGCTTTTATTAATGCAATTGACTGATTAGTTTGAGTTTGCAGTTGCATTTTCTACCTTCACTAGCGCGCTTTGGCCATCTGAGGTTTTAAGAAACGTAATCTGCTGAGTTCAGATTTTTTATTCCTAGCACTCTAATACTGAGTTTATTACATTTGACAAAGGGGCTGCATTTCTACAGCATGCGGGAGCCATAGAAAGCCCAGACAACCCTTTCACATAATTTAAATCCTCAGTAAAATATATCCTCAATAAACTGGATCATTTTTTGGATAGCAAGGAATTCACTTTTTTTAATAAGTGTAATATAAAGAGAATAATTAATGCTTAGTTCAATAAATTATATTCTTTATTGGCTTGGTGAGGGCAAATTTAGAACTCGCTTTTTTTTCCCTAGAAGTAATTAATTTTTTGAAAATACAATTGTGTATTTTTTTCAGTTATGTTTAAAAGATCGTGACCTGGTTGGTGGCATAGGTTTTGAACATGAAGCCATAATGAGATTAATATCAGAAAGATGCCATAGGCTGATTATAGTTGTTTCACCAAGTTTTTTAGATAGTGCAGCCAATAAATTTTTCGTAACATTCGCACAAGCAATTGGAATAAGTTAGTGTTTAATTTTAGCACAATTTAATTAAAATAATAATAACTTAATTAATTTTAAGAAAAATGAAAACAAAATAACTAAAGTTGCTCT
Source organism: Triatoma infestans (assembly GCA_011037195.1). Taxonomy (NCBI): domain Eukaryota; kingdom Metazoa; phylum Arthropoda; class Insecta; order Hemiptera; family Reduviidae; genus Triatoma; species Triatoma infestans. Next base: position 17,974 of record JAAEAF010007266.1, read on the forward strand.
GTTAATATTTTATGGTAATAAGAACAAGGTCAGAGGAAAATCATCCCATGTTTATATAAAAGATTGCAATTGCCGGAACAGTTGCGTTATTATTATGTTCTGGATTATACCAGAAAAAGCCAGCTGTGGGATTTTTGGACAATATTACATAAATCCGTGCTTTCATCCAATACCATCAGTTTGCCTGAGTAAGTTTATTTATTTATTTATTATTTGTAATTTAATTTGTAATCGCTTCACCAAACATCTCCTCCTTCAATGAACGTTAAAAAAAATCTCATGGCTTCGTATTTTGCCAACAATTTCTTGATGTATTAGTTTAGGAGTGTAAGACTAATGGAAAAACTTAGATGGGAAATAAAACTAAAGCATGAACGGTTTCCTTTGTCTGCATATATAGGCCTGTTTCATTATTTGTTCTAATGCATCTACGACAATGTCCTTGCTTATCTCAAATTTGTTTGGATGGAAACAGCCAAATCTATTCCAACCTACCTATTATGTCTCTCTTAGGTGTTAGTTAATCCATATAGATGTAGCCAAATAGTCACTGAATGTAGTCATCTGTAAATAATGTTCAACATCTAATATTAATGTGTGTGGGTAATGGTGAGCTAGATTTGCCTATGGGTTGGTTAAATCCAAGTAGTTGCAACATCAGCTACCTCTGCAGGTAATATGCATGAATGTATGAATGCTGGAGATGTCTGTCGAAGTGTTGTTCGTGATGTCAGGCTGGGTGCCAAGATCTGAATAAGTGGGTGCCTCCAAGTTAGGAATACCATTACATTCTTGCTACCTTGCCAGAGTTTAGTTAGTAATCCATATAGATTGAGTTGGAGGAAAGAGCTTTAGTGGGCTTGTTTTGCTGTATCTGTAGGAGTTATTCGAGGTTTATTGCGTCTAAAAAAAGGAAGGAACTTGGTAAGTTTTTAGTGGGGAAAGTACATTAGGGGTTTAATCTTCTCTGGTGATAGTGTAATGTTTGCTATTTAGTGGAAGAACTTTTCGGGTATTCCAGAGAATTGCACTTATACAGGAGTGTATTTCGCGCTGATGAAAACAACTGAACAAAAAAGACCAGATGGAATTGTGTGTGGCGTGCTAAATTCGATTGTGGCGTATTGAACTAGTAGTTGTAAATTTAAATAAATGCCTGTTCGGGGAACCATAAACATAAGAAACTTTATTAGTTTTAATAAGCTACCTTCAGAGTTCATTCATTGCGTTCTCCTTCATTGGTAGAGTTTAGCTTGCTGGTTTGGATGAAATTAATTATATCATCCAGAATTCTTTTCTTATTTCTCAGCAATACTTTTGTTAAGGAATGGCTTTATTTTATAGAATATAAATTGTTAGTGAGTAATTGCAGAGGAAATTTACACGTTAAGAGCTTCGTACAACTTTATACTAACTAAGAGCATTCACAACAACATTGCGTCCTATATTCTTGATTCCATAAATTCAGAAATTGCTTTCTAATAATGTTAGATTCTGATAGTTGACAAAAAAAAAGTTGAAAAAGTTGTGGATAATATTGGAAGTGTTGTCTGTAACGAGAGGACACAGTCCGGAAGACGACAGTGCAATGAAAACATTGCTAGGGTACATTAAATTCTTTCAGGTCATAGTGCATGATTATCCTCAAAAAAAAAAAATGTTTTCAGTTTTTTTAATTATATATTTAAAAAAGCGTACATTTTTAAAAATCTATTTCTTGTATGAATGATGTTAGTTATTATTTTGTCTACATAATTTTATTTGTTTGTATTAATTTTTCTCTACAGGAACAATTTGGAACCTGTTTGTATTAAAGAATTACCTAATGAAGAGGCTGCAGTGGCTATAGATTATAAAAAGCCTGAAGTTTGGGATTGTCCTGTAAAAACTAAGGAACAAAACAAGAAAATGGAAGATCAAAGTGCATTGACAGTCAGTGAGAGTGATGAAAGTAAATTAAAAGTGAAAACTGTAGAAAACGCTGAACGTCCCAAAAGTCCTTCGCTTTCTTTGTTTAAGAAAGTCCTGCCTAAATCGTTAAAAGAAAAACCGCGGGAGAAAATATGGTTTAAAAAAAAGAAAAAGAAATTGGCGCTAACAAGTTGAATAATTTTTTTGTTTTTTTTTTAAGAGAAGTAGAGGAACAATATCAAGAAAATGGATGATCCATAGTGAGTCAGTTATGAGTTTGTCTGTGGTTTAAATATTTCTTTTATTTTAGGTAATTGAGCAATTTGTTTTATAAATTTGTATTTAAACAAAAAATATTATTCCGCTATAATCTCATGAAATGTAACCATAATTTCAGTAAAATCAATAAAGAAATAAGTCTCAAAGCGAGAAGTCTGTTTTTTCAGTAAATGAAAAGAATTTCAGTGCGGCCAATTGGATTTCAGAATACTTGTTTTTAAATTAGGTCAATAAAATATGTACATAATACTTATTGAGTATTATTCTTAAATACTAACCATAAGATTTTTTTTAATTTGGTAGTTGGACGTTAAGCCCGCCTGAAAAACTAGGCATTACTTTCTTTATTTTATTTTATAAAAAAAAAATGTTATTATCCATATGAGTGTAACATCCTCGCTTTTATTACATAGAAAACAAGTATCTTAATCTTACTTTTTTTTAAAAAATACTTAAATTTGTTGCAGAAAAGAAATCAATATTCTGCGACTTCCGTTCAGAACAAACATAGACTTCCATTGTGTAAAAATTGCCACCTTCCTCACTGGTCAAATAAGTAAAAATAATTATTGAAATTTGGAACACACATATTTTATAATAATTGTACAAATATGGGACCAAAATGAGGCTGTGAGAGATGTTCTATATATATTTTTGTTAATTTTTTAGTTCAGAAAATGTTATAACAAAGAAATATTTTTATCCATATGAATCGATTTCAACAAGCGATTATTTAAAATAAAAATAAACTACTTCAATACTCGAACAAAGCTTTGTCACATATTTTATAATTTTAGGTTCGTTATAAAATTATTGTTAGTCTGTATGTTGTTGTTTATTTTTTTTATTATGTTTATATGAATATTATATTTTTGTATTTAGTAGTTGATTTTATTTTATACATGAGCATATATCGGAATTTTAAGTTTCAATCGTTAATTATTGCTTAATAATTTTTATTTTAGTAATAGATCACGCATTGCTTTTATGATTATTGTTAGTTTGTTATGAATATTTATAATTTATTGGTGATGTTGCTCGTAAAATTGCAGTAATAATATGTTAATACACCTTACTATCAAGTTCAGTAAGAATTTTTTCAGAAAAAAGAGAAGTATAAAAAAGCCAGCAGAAGTTAGTAATTGCTTAAAATTACTTTAATCACAGATTTAATGTTATTTTTCTTGATTTATTTTGAATGATGATACAGATGGCTGACGAACGACTTTTTGTTTTCCAAGCGATTTGAGCAGATACCCGCTGGTTGTTTTTTTCTAGCTGAAATAGTTAATTGCTGGATGTTTTGTTTTTATTTTCGCTTTTCTTTTTTTACAGAAATCTCTCCTTTTCTCGACAGATTTTATTTTAACTTTTACTTTCTGATGTAATTTTAATTTTTCCGCTTGGCGTTGAATGAGGTGGGCAACAATGTATTGTGTATTAATAATATAGTATAATACAATATTAGTACAAGCAAACAATGGACCCCAGTCCGTATATTGAGTTTATCTAATATCTATCGAATACAATAAAGAACAATGTACTTTATATATATGGGAAAGAGAAACTTTGGTTGTTATATAAAAATTCTAGTACATTAATCAAACCCAGAAAACTCAAATTGTGGCATACCTATACACATACACGCACATTGGGCGAGTTTTGTTATTATTTGAATACAAATTTTTGACTGGATTTAACTTCGATGAATTCAATTATGTGATTAGCGCCATGATCCATGAATGATTTTGGCCTCGCCACTTAACATTCTTCCTACTATTTGGTGCAAGAACTTCTTTCATCTTTAATTAATTTGTTCATCATTGACGTCCCATTTCAGTTGATATCTATCTCGCTTTCTTCCACTATTTCGAAGTCCTAGAAAGAGGCAGTGTCTTGATGATTGAGCTACTTAACATTTCCTTAATTAATTGGTCCTCGAATGAGCAAGGATATATGTACATCCTTGTACATATCCTTTTGATCCTTCTCGGTTTAGCCATAAATTCCTTATTAGGACTTCTTGATCCCCACGTTCGTCTTCTTTTTTTTATCATTTTAATCACTAAATAAAAACAGAGATACATTTCTGGAAATTTGAACCACGAATGTTAGTAATGTTATTAAATAGATGTTGTTAAACGATTATCTAAAATGAAATTTATCTCAATAACACATATAAATCGGATGGCGTTATTGTAATAGTTTTAATATATTCTTAATATCGTTTGCTGTATTTATGTCTGAATTGTTAAAAATAAGTTTTCTGAAAATGTTATGCTTTTTATTGTTACAGAATTTTTATTTCCATTCTACTTAAATTTGTATAAATTTTTGATGTGCAATAAATTTTAAATTGCTTTTAGTTTAAACAAAAATGTTGAACCTTTAAAATTTAATGAAAAAAATAATAGTTTATAAATGAAATGTCTCATCTAAGAAACTTATTATTCAGTCAACAATTAACATTGAGCTTACTTAGTAAAAGGCAATAGAAATATATCGACATTTTCTGTAATAGCCTGGCTTCATTTTGTGGTCATAGACCATGTTGTCTCTGATGCTTTCCAGCTCTGCGGAACCAACCACAACGAAATATTTTAATAATCTTTTAAGTTATAAAAAACATTAAGTGGTAAGATTAAATGTGAATTTCATTCTATTGATTTGATTGAATGTTGAAACTGATTGTCAAATAAACCTGAATTTGCCGTTTCCTTTCGATACTGCTTATATTTGTTACTTTTTTCTTTTATTGTCGATAATACATAACAAAAAATCTAACTTAGAAACATTTATACTTCCATTATTTAGGAAAAAGGATCAGTTTGGAGATCGTAATTAGAGTCTAGACATCATATAGCGGAGAGGATTGCAGATAAGAAAACAATAGTAAATTAATATATTCCCTTTATTTTTTTAATATTTACATTTTTCATCACTCACTATAGTGTGTGAATAAATAAAACATATCAGAGACATTTTCCGTGGTAGCCTGCTTCATTTTGTGGTCATCAACCAGACTGTGTGACATGGGCGAACGCCCAAAACCGGTCGATGACTACAAAATGAAGCACTACCACGGAAAATGTCTCTGATGCTTTCCAGCTCTGCGGAACCAACCACAAATAAACAAATAAAAGATAGACAAGGAAAAATTATTTTTGGTAATATATTTTTTTATTTCTTCGCGGAATGACAATAGTATGAAGTATTTTATGTATAATTTCCATATCAAGTTTAATATTAGACGAGCCATCAGCAAATGAATACTTGGTTAGCGCTCCAGAATTTCTCCTAAGAGTTTATTCTTTTGTGTATGTTTTGCCGCTGTTGAAATAACAATTTTTTTTCTGAATTCTTCTATCAGTATATCTACACAGACTACACCGTAATTTACAATACCCTTATATATTAGCCTTCAAATAACATAGATTGAAATATGAAAAATAATTAATTGACGCCGAATAAATAAGTATAAATAACGGGGTATTCTTAAATCCTAATTGTACATTTAATAATTAATACAAGACGCAAGACGTGCAGAAGGATTCTAGTTTTGAAATAGATGGAGCGCGCATGCGTAAGCAGTACCTTTTTCAGTTATTGAGCTGTAGAAAATAACTATGAAGTTTTGTTTATTTTTACAGAATTTGGAAAAAAATGTCTAAAGTATAAGATTTTTTTGTTTATTATTAATGAATATGCTGATGGAATTCAATCATTTCTAGTACGATAAATTAAATACATAAAATTCAGCATGAGGAAGGTAATCCTGATTACTATGTTATCTATCTATGCGCTGTGGTAACTTTTTCACCAATTATTTTTGTTTTGTTTTTCTTTCATTTTCTTTTTATCAGAACGTACGAAATATATACTGTTTTTTTAATTTTTCCACATTACAAAAATATATTCCTAAACGATCCTAATGTGGAAAAATATCAAATTTTTATAAAACCAATTTGGCCAAAATTTGGTTCATTTTATTGAAAAAAATTCAGAGAATACTTTGCATAAACTGAAAAAATAAATAGAGTTAATGTGATTATTTCTAATTTTACATTATTTTCATTGTCAATCATCTCTTGAACTTTCGTCAGAATTAAACCTTCAGTCGCAGATTAAACATCAGAAATAATTGCATAAACCCTGTTCAAACTTATTTTTATTGTTTATCATTCTCGACAAACGATAAAGAAATATATTCACATAAAAATTAAAAAATAGGAGCATTATCAAAAGTTATCTTTCGAAATAAAATTTAAAAAAATAATTATTTGAAAAAATAATGGAGTTTTCCCAACAACCAATTTTATTATTCTATAAAAAAATATATTTCTACTTTTCAAAATAAAAATAAAATTAATAAACTAGGCCTAATTTTTTAAGATATTTACTCACAATTTATATTGTCCATATTAACTATAAATTTATCGATAATTATAACGATATAATTTATTAGTGCTCTATAACTCCTACTTTTTTTGCAGTCTTAATTACTATACAGACATTTATAACATGGTAACTTTTTGGAATACACTTATACAGAATATATTTCTTATGTAATGTAAAGTATATTCAAAAACACCCATTAAAGGAATAACATCAAAATGGTTATCACACAGAGTTATTTGTTTATATTTTTAATTTCATTTAATAACACTGAATTTTTAGTTGTGCCTGGGGGAAAAAATCTACTTGTTAATAAACTCTTTTCGTGACATCAAAAGCTTTGGCTCATCTTGTTAAATCAAAAAAGTGAATTGCCAATTATTCACGTTACAATCATCCAGTGTTTCTACTATTTTTTTTGAAAACGAAATATCTATATTCAGTGATTTCTTTATTATTATTATTATTAATGACACGGTTTGTTTATTCTGTTATTAGAAATAAGCATTGCCTTATACATTTTTCTGCATATTCTAGAAGGCTTGGATATAACAATAATTTCCCATTTTTAATGGGAATATTAAAATGTGTAATTCATCAGTTGAGTTAGACAATGCAAATACAGCTTTTACAGCTTCATCAGAATATACAATACAATCTACAGTCAAGTACAAACAATGCGATTCACTTTCAACAATAGATTTTCCCAAATTTTTACAGGAATAATTGAAAAGCGAGAAAAACATAATCGAAGGAAGGCATTAATCAATATCGATAATATAGGTTGTAAGGAAATTATTGAATTTGATATTCAAATTTATTTACTTTAATACTTTATCATTTCAAATGCAATAAATTGATTGGGATTCAGTCTACATAATTCATATATGGCACTGAAATACTGGTATTGTTATTCTGAAGCAAATTTTACGGTAACATAAGATAGAATTTCTGGAAGAATTTAATTTTTCACTAACAGGAATTTCATGGAAACTAATAACAAATTCTCGACAGACCAGGTGTTAAAGAATAAATATGTTTTAAACAAACCCTGAACCATTTAGTTCTCAAAAAAACTTTTCGCTTCTGTAAAGCTGTAAATTTGACTGAGTTTAAAAAAATGCACTCAAGGTTTGAAATGGGTAAACTAACAGACAACTGCGATGAAATGACTAGGTTTTCTATTATTATACAATTTAATGAAGTAGTTATTTTAAAACTTCCAATTTTATCCCAATTTTTCCTATTCATGCAATGATGTAAGTATCAAAAACTAACAAATTAATTGGAACATCATTATTTGCTGTTTTGAACGACCGTAAATGATCTGAAATAATAATTTCAAACCATTCTACAATGGGCATACAATTTGTTTTCTTCAAATTTCTTAAACAAAAAAATTGTGACGAATATCACAAAATCTAAAGCCCCCATCAGTATTAATGAACAAGAATCAGTCTTGTAAATTACTTGCTTCGAATGTTTTATAATAAAGAACAACTACTTTCTTATCTAAAATTTGATCTATTTTAGATATTTAAAGTTTTACTCTCCAGTGATCTTGATTAAATTTAATTGAAATGAACTTATCAGACATTTTATACCATATTAATCCATCAACTCGACTCAAACCTATCGCTTTTCGCTAATATTGCTAGGCATCGATTTTACTGATTAAAAGTTTAATTCTTGCTTTTTTTCTTTTTGCCTATTTGTGGGCGGGAAAACGTATTTAAAAATTTGTAATAATCATTCAAGCTTCCGCGGCCATTGTCATGTAAAACATTTAGGGTTGAGACCGCGTTAGGGGTTTGTGGTGGTTTTGTGTAAACTTTTTGCCCATATTGCAATAGTACTGTTTCAGCTTTAGGGATGACACTGCGTTGAAGAAACCTACCTAAGACATCGGTTTACAACAAACCACTAACGCGTCTCATCCCGAAGACCGTGTTTTAAAAATTTAATTTATAGTCTGGGAATTTTGGCAGTTTAGGTTTGTTAATTTTTGTTTGTTTGTCATAAATAAGTTTAATATATATATATATATAAATCATGCATGCTTTATTTAGGCCTATATAAATTTAACTAATTTTTTTCTACTCCTTATTTTAATAAATTTAAAATTAAATTTGACTATTTCATTTTTAGAAGAATTTTGAAACCCTGTTTTTTATAGTTACTTTTTATATGGATAATTTAAAAAGCAGCGGCCTAAAAAACCAAATTGAATACTGTTTTTTGAATTTCATGAAATCGTAAACGGTTGATAAACTACCCGTTTAAGAAGCTGTTTTAAGTTGATTTGTCATTAAATGAAATGAGCTCTCTTTTTTTCTTTTTTTTAAGTCTTAAATTTATGAAAATGACAACTAAACTGTGGAAGTATTTTTTCCTTTTTTTTTTATATATTTTATTTTTTTCATTAAAATTTGCTTTTAATGCATTAACTAAATAAAAAAATCTAATAAAAAAACGAGTAGATTTATTCTACTATTTCTTCTTGTTCAACGATTGGAAGAGTATCCGCGCTATGTTTACGTCTTGCTGCAGATTGAATAGTACCCCAATGGATTTTTCCGGCTTCAGAGGATGTTAATAGTACTGAATATGAATTGGAAGTATCATTTTCTTTACTGTGATGAATACCATATAAAAAGTAGACTAATAAACCTTTAAAACAAAGAAAAGCAAAGTATTATGGCTAATGAAAATCTTTATAAAAAAATAAATTATTCAATACTTAGTTTTCTACATTACCAAGAGCCATCCAAATCATGAATCTCAGCCAAGTTAGCGAATTCAGGTGAGCCATTAGTTCAATATTACAGATTATGCTCAATGCTGGTACAAATGGCACTAGAGGTACTTTGAATCTTAAATTACAGGTATTTTGTTCGTGCGCTTCTATTATCAATAGACCTAGAATTAAAAAACGTTTATTATGGAGTAATTTTTTTTATGTCTAATCTTTTCTTTTTTGTGCATTCAATATTTTGTAATGATTTCGTAATATGGACAGTTTGCAGCACATTTATTGCTCAGCTAGCAAATGCGTCCAGAAAAATGAAAGGGCATGATAGATACTGGAGATAACTTTATTAGTAAACTCTGTTCGATAGTTAATATTCTCAAAACATTATTTATTGGAAATGTAAATTTGTAATTCTCTTTTAGTAAACATAATTTTTTGTTGACCTAACATTGCAATTTTGAATTATAACTTAATAATAATAAAGTTTAATCTATAGAACATACATCCAATCATGGTAGCAAAAAGAAAAGCAGTGAGTAGCAAAGTCCACCAAGTTCCATGTCCAACATCTTCGGCGGCCCAATGAAGATGGAAACAGAGAGCCGCTGTAAAACATGTGAAAATGAATACAGAAGCGGAGACTGCTGCTCCCGGCATACATTTACCAACGATTGGCTCCAACCATCCCCAGCCGGGGCGCAGCCTTCCTCCAGGTCCCAGTCTCCATTCCGTCATCTAAGGTTTTTAAAATCTTTCTGATAAATGCAATATATGTGAGAGAAATATATCCATGAGGGTATATAAATAATGTATAAATGTATATAATAGTACATCGCAATACTTAAGCTGATTAATATCTTGTTAACAGGGATGGATTAGCGATAACAGTAAAACTTCGCTTTAAAAAAGAATACTTATATAAAATTATTTAAACTGGCTTAAATAAAACCTACAGTTGCTAAAGTCTTATGGAACAGTTTGGATCCAGACGTTGTTAATTTACTGGATTATTATTTTCATATGAGAGCTATAAAATGTTAAATTTGCATGTGAGCGGAATGAAATTTCAAATAACTTGGAAATTTTAGTTTTTTTTTTAAGTAAAAATTAAACCAAATAAGGATAATAAGGAAATTGTTGCACACATACCCCTGTAGTTGACATAGGAGTAGTTGGTTCTGACAAAGAGGAATCTTCCCTGATCAACGGAGTAATGTCTGGTCTGTATCTGAGTATAATTACTGATGCACTTACAATCGTGTAAGCAAGTAATGTTCCTATTGACATGAATTCAACTAATTTTTCCAAATCAAATAGTAATGCTATGATTGCACTGCACAACCCAGATACGGCCAGATTTAATATAGGAACCTAGGCAAAAACAAAAATATATTGTAAATAGTGTTTCATTTCAATAGATAACTGTAGTAAAGTAGCGCCTAATGGATAATACCTGTGTAGTTTTATTGACTCGGCCGAGAAACGAAAATATCAGACCGTCTGCAGCCATTGAATACATACACCTCGGCAACGAGAATAGAGAACCAAGAAGAGTGGTTGTCATGCCGCAAAGAGCACCAATGGAGACTACATACTTTGCCCATGGAAGACCAACAGTAGAAAATGCTTCTGGTAGAGCTGCAGTAGGACTGATCTCCCAGTAGGGAACCATCAATGTTAAAGCTCCGCTTACTAGCATATATCCTGTAATAAAACAATTGAAATATACATAAGTAGTACCTATATATTATTCAAAGTAAACAATTCCTTGGTTACTAGGTTTTGGACTGAAAGATTGAACTTACCAATGCAAACAACAGTCATTGAAAGAATCGTAGCCACCGGTATGGAATAGGTAGGATCTCTAGCTTCTTCGCCCGAAGTGGCTATACTGTCAAAACCGACAAAGGCGTAAAAACAGGTCGCAGCTCCGGCAATTACACCCCCACCTCCATAAGGTAAGAAACCGCGCCCCTCCTGGGTCCAGTTCTTAAGATCGGCATAATAAAATCCAACTACTATTACTAATGCCATTACACCCAAGTTGACAACAGTTAATATGCTGTTCACGACGGCTGAACCTTTTACTCCAGTACCTAAAAAAATAGGAAATATATATATTTGTACTAGGAAGTAATGTTTGCGAATAGAATAGTAATTTTCCAACACATAGGTGTCAGACAAAAACAATCGGAATAAATGAATGTTCATCCAATAATTTTTTATTACTAGCTTGGCATTTAAAGATCATACAATTTTATTTTCTAGTATTTTCTCGAAAACGATGATTTCAAAGTATTTCAAGTCCAATTATTTTAAACAATTGAAAGGAAATGATGGAGCCACGATGTTTGGCTTAGCTTTCATTCTAAAAGTGCCATGTTAGTAGTACATTATGTGGTTCCATACAATTTAAATATTAATGGGAGTGAAATATGTAGTAAACATTAAAAGAAAAAATGTTAGCGAATATGTGTCATAATATCTCAAAAACAAAAAATCCTTGGAATCCGTTTGGTTCCACCGCATTTGATAAGAAGTTTCTTGCAAAATCCATCAATGCAGTGCGACTTTATTCAATTTTTTCGCGATTTTCTCCATAACGGCTCCAACGATTTTCTTTAATCTTCGTATACAATCTATAGGTATACATAATTGCCGACACCTTTATTTGCAAAAATTTTTCCCAGGAAAATTGATTTTTTGGGTGGATTCTGAGGGAACAGTAGAGTTATGGTTTTATCAAATACATAATATTAATATATATATTAGAAGCATGAATAGAATTCCAAATAAAATCGGTTAACCGCAAATGCAGAATAGGTTTTTAAGATTTATGGAATTTTTTAGGGACATATTCTGGGGGACCTATCAATGAGGTAAAATTCAAACTGCAGCTTCATGAAAGCGGGCGCTGTCATACTAGTTACACTCCGGTATGCATGTTAATCCCCACCACATTTTTTATTGCAAGCCCATTTAACGTAACAATGCATTCGTAAACATGACAATTTTTCTGTTATTTATATCATTATAGAAAGAGAAAGTCGTGTTAGTGTTTCACACCAGATTTATTTTATCCAACGACTGCCTGTATTTCAGAAGTCTAAAAGCTACGGCTGTTCGGCCTATCTATATAGATTTCATAAACGATCAACTCAGCTACCAATTAGCAGAGCGAGGGAATAATGGATAATTAATAACTTTGTACAGAATATTACCTAGCACACAGGCATATGAAAGGCAAACAGCAAATGCTAAAAAGTCTGGATAACGTCCTAATAGTTGTTCATGCATTTCTCCAACAAGTGACATAGTTGTATTGCTTACAGCTCCTCCAAGAAGTGAATCAACATATCCACTCCAAGCTCGAGCCACCGATGCGGCACCTATGAAAAATTTTGTTTTAAAAATAATTACTATATATAATGGAAATTAATTATATATAATTAACATTATTTTTTTTTTACCTATCATATGTTCCAATATGATGTTCCATCCAATCACAAATGCCCAAAATTCGCCAATACTTACATAAGTGTATACATAGGCCGATCCTGCTTTCGGCACTCTGGTACCAAACTCTGCATAGCATACTGCGGCCAACATTGACGTCATACCTGCCAGAATGAATGAGATGACTATACCAGGTCCTGCAATATCTCTAGCCACTGTACCCGTCAAAACATATATGCCCGCTCCAACCATGTGGCCAACACCTAAACAAAAAATATGTAAAAGAGTTTCAGAGACATTTTCCGTGATAGCCTGCTTCATTTTGTGATCATCGACCGGTTTCGGGCGTTCGCCCATCATCAGGATGTTTTTGGCAAACAGTGTAATAACATAGACTTACAAATGCAAATACACTGAGGAGTGTATCAACTGTATTTGCTCTGTGCAAGTCTATGTTATTACACTGTTTGCTAAAAACATCCTCATGATCGGCGAATGCCCGAAACCGCAAGTCGATGACCACAAAAGGAAGCAGGCTATCACGGAAAAGGTCTCTGATGCTATCCAGCTCGGCGGAACCAACCACCACAACAACGTAAAAGAATTATTTTTCTTTTTTACTTTTATTATCAAAATAAAAATATTTAATACGGTGCTTTGGAAAATTCTTCCCCGAATCCAGCCAAAACCACAACTTCTTTCCTTTCAGTCGAAGTAATCAAAATCTTTTACAAGAATTTCTAAAGTTGCTTTTCTAAATTTGTTTCACACATACCATGTTTTTCTCGACAATCTGCCTTCCAAAACGGTTAGAAAATAACTATTTTGAATGATACTACTCCGAATGACATTACTGATTGAATGACTTATAAAGAGATTGTTGTTTTAATTTCTACTTTTTTTTAAGTAGAGAATTGTTTAGTCAATGTAAAATATAATTATTGGACGTGTTACTGTTTAATATTTTTTCCCATATTCGTAAGAACATTGCTTGTTCTAATTAGAGTTTTGGAATTTTAACCAAAAATTGAAGTTTTGATTTTCCCTAACTCTAAAATCAGTTAGTTAACCTTAAATACCAATTTTACGAAAGCTATGTATTCATTCAATTCTCAATCCAAAGATTTCCTTCGAATTTAAAGGAAACCTTCAAACATAATTATTTGTACATGATACATATGTGAGGTGGAATTGGTAGGTACAGCTGATTTGAATATTCTTATAGGTTCCATTTCGAGACCCGCGGATAACTGCTAAATTCGTGTATATTTGTTGTGATCAAAAACTGAATTTCATCCCCGTCCACTTCTAATTTGTTTCTTGGATGTTAAGCCTAGCTGAAAAAAAAAATGTAGTAGTAGGATATATTTACAAACAGCAGTTTTGCTTTTTTTTATTCTTTTTCGGAAAAGTTTATAACTAATAAAAAGAAGTGGTAATCGGCCTTCTATTTCGGTTACTCCCGAAACTGCTAAAAACTAGAATACTCGTTGTTTAAACAGATAAAACTATAACTTAACGTAAGCAATGGGAATAAAATAAAACATGCATAAATATATACTTATACTAAATTTTATTCCAAATAACTGGGTGTTTTACAGTACTGCGGCATTCATTTCAGTAATTTTATTAGAAAGATATAACTCTCTTTATAATATTTTGTTTAAATAAAAAACATGTTCTTGAAATTATTTATTGTGAATAATTATGAATAACTCCTCAATATAACACAATTTTTTTATTTTTTGTTGTCTCACAAGGACGGCTGTTGCGACACCAAAGTGTCATCTTTTCAGCTTGTATTTACATTGTAATTTGGCCAACTAAAAATGTTTTAACCAGATACAATGTGAATACAGGCTGAAGTTGGCAATTTAGTGTTTAAACTGTGAGACAAGAAAAAAAAAGAAGATAATAATACTGAGGAGTTAGTCACAATTATTACATCCATAATTTAAATATCATCAATTCAATAAAAGAATGCAATTTAATCATTTTTATGAATTTCTCTTCTTACCTAATAGAGTGATATCAAAAGTATTGAGACATCTTTTGAGTGGTGTGTCCAGTGCTTCATCACCACTATTCATCTGTTTCGTTCTATTCATTTTCGAACAAAATCCAGAGAATACATGTCCAAGTATCTTGTGCCTTGATGCGGGCATTTTTGTATTTTATTTTATGGCTAAAGAATAATAAACAATTAAAAAAGTTTAAAAATATTTAGTAGTAGAAAAATAAATATGTAGGAATTTTATTTTGTAAATTCATGTTGTTTTTTTTTTGGCAACCGGCCAAAAAGAGCTCTTTTTAATCACATTGTATTACATAAATTATCAATTTATCCAATTAATTTTTAAGATTAACGAACGAATAAATGATTTCCATGGTGATTGCAAAGATATAATTATAGTAATTTTCATTGAATTTTTTTTTTCAATCAGACTAAGGGACTAACTTTTAGAAAAACAAGAATATAGCTAAGTTTAAAATACGTTTAATTTTTTCAAATCTTAATTTGTTTAAAAAATTCAAGTACACGGTGAATGGGACAATAATTGTATTTAAGATATAACATTTTCTCTATTTTCTGCTAAAAAAAAAATAATCTTCCATTTTCATTTAGTATAATATTGATTATATTTATTCCTAGAAAAAATTACTGTAATAAAAATTGATAGAAACAGGTGGATCAATGGGATAGCAATGGCTCTTTTTAAACACATTGTATTACATTAATTAATCGTTTTATCCAATAAATTTTTAAGATTAACGAAAGAATTAATGATTTCAATGGTGTTTGCAAAGATATATTGTAATTTTCATTGAAAAAATTACTTATTTAAATTACATATGGAATGTATTTTAGAACATTGGAATGAATCTAAAATTGATGCAGATTGATTAAAGCAAATTTGATTATATTTGTATTTATTATAAGTTTTAAGTATATTAAGTTTAATGAATATTTTTTTCTTTACCTTTATAATTTAGGTTGTTAACAAAAAATGATGTATTTCCCACTGAAATACTAATTGACGAGATTGTTGCCAAGGGAAGCGGTGTTCGCCCAGGGATTGGAGGCAGCATGCGCTTTTTATTGGTACATTAATCGATAAACCGCCTCCATATAGCCAGCTGGTTTTGGTCCCACTATGTAGGTCAATCGTAATCATTTTCATTCATACAAGTATTATAATAAGTAAACGCATAAGACTATTGAACAAAAAAAAATCGTTATTCTCCTAATACGAATATAAGCTGGAAAGAAATTGTAAACATTGTGGTTTAAAAAAAAAAAAAGTGCCAAAATATGATTAAATTTCGTTTGTTTATTGAATTTCTTGTTAAGGAAAAATATGGATGGTATAAGGAAAAATCATGTGAATTTCAGTGCTTCTCTCAACTTCCGCTTGACAAATTTTATCCAAAATTGGAATCATATAAAACACATAAAATATACAAACAAATTTTTAAATGATGTTGCCATAAAATGAATTGAACACGAAATCTGTTGTCATTCTTTCGCGAAGTATGCCCCTAAAAAAATGCCCACTTTCTAGGAAAAAATATTTCAATTAAAACTGATACAGGTAGTATAAATTTTATAATTTAGCTTTTGGTATTAAGTTTAAAGAAAATCCATCGTTGCACCGATTTTTACAGTTTCTTACTCGCTGGTTATAGTGGATGTATAAATGCGATTGTGTCTAATTTTCGTTAAATTAATTTTCACCGGAAACACATATGTACAGGCCCACTGAGTATAAAAGAAACGATATTTTTTAACGGATGTTATGTATTTGTGGACAAAATATCTCAAGAATCAGAACGCAGTTACATTTTCTACAAAATCCGTCATCCGAAAGTGTGACTTTGTTTGTTTGTTTTTACTTGGAATGTTTTGTTTTTCGCGATTTTCTTTAAACTTCGTATAAATCTACATACTTCAACACCTATAACTTGAATTGAAACCCACAATGATTTTTTTTTGTGGGTTTGTAGGAACAAAATAGCAGCGTTATGCTTGCCCCTAAAATACCACTTCAATAAAATGTATCGTTCTACAGACTATATATAATATTAATATACATTAGAAGCATTGCTAGAATTCCAAATTTGATGAAAATTGGTTAACCGGAAATGCAATTTTACAGAATACGTTTTTTTTTTTTGCAATTATTTTGAAAACTATTATAATGATTTCCTTTTAAATTTGGCATACTAACTGCAGAGATATTAAATTTATCACTTTTATTTGTAACATTTTTCTGAAAACTTGTTTTTAGGTGATTATAAGAAATCTGAGACATTAAAAATCAGATGTTGGTTTTGTTCATTATTACTATTACAAATGTAATCATTCTGCCTGAATCGATTGGTTGGCATTTGTCTTTCTCTAAATAAATTACTTTTATGTTAAGAGAAATGAGCAAAGTTTTGAAGTTTGAAGGAAATTTATAAATAATTATATTATGAGGAATTATTTGTCGTGTGATTGTTTCATTCATTTTTTTTTTTTTTTAAGTAATTAATTTCTTTAAACTTGGATGCTCAATGCACAGATACAAAACTATCACTTTTTTTTTGGTACATTCTTTATAAAATTGATTTTGGAGAATTTGTTGCGTTAAATTTTAATTGTGGGTTGGTTCAATGTTGTTGGCGTTCCTTTCTGGATTACAATATAATCACTTTTATTACCTACCTGTAAGGGTACTTATCTCCCTGCTGAATTTGTCATTTTATATATAATTGTATTGACAGCATGAAAGGTAATTGGTGATGTTGTGTTGTATGTTTGTAGTAGCACGAGCGGTTTCGTAAAAGTGCTTGTAAGTATCAGAAATAAGAAACTAGTCACCACTGCTAACAATAAATATATTCTATTAAAATAATAACTACAAGTTATTTGCAAATAAATTATGAACTTAATATGCACTGATGCTATGAGAGCGAAAAACAAGTGTTCTGCTTCGGTGTCTACAACAAAACTCTCTTTGAAGGAATGTTTTCTAATTGTTCGTTCAAATCCTCCCCTATGAGAAAAAGGGGTAGGACTATGCTATCAAGTTCATGAACTCTAAATAGTGGTTTTCTACCTGAAATGTCCTTTTGCAAGGGAATTGTCACATATTCTTGATATTTTTTATTTTTTTTTCAAATTAAGTATATTTTTATGTTTCTTGCATCCATCACATACAGTAAGAGGAAGCTGTGTGAATGTTTCACAACAGATACTTGAATAAATTGCAAAAATTGGGATAAACAAAAAAATTTAATAACAGGGAACTTCCGGCTGACAGATTAGACAAATCTATATTTTTGATTCCCCCTGGGTGACACCTAAACAGAATATTAGTTTGAGTTCTCCAAAATTTTTACTTTTTTTTTGTTTTGAAGTTAAAGATCCCCAATAAACATACACACCCATTTTGTGGTATCATCAAAACATGTGCTTTCGCTAAAAAAAATTTTAACGATACTAAACGATTTAGAATAATATGTTGAGCGAAAATACATGCATTGAACATAGAAGGAAGAAAAAGGTAGTAAACAGAAAATTTAAACGTTTTTTTGGCAGTTTTTTTTTTGTTTACTTTGTCTTACCCTTCTTAGTAAGAGGGGGAAATTCGTGGAAAATTTTCGAAATAACATTTTCACCGTTAATACAGGTTTTGAGATTTTCTGAGTACAAAGAGTGATTTTTTTTTACATTGGTCTGTGTTTTGGGGGGGGGGGAATCAGCATAACTCAAAAACGAATATATATCGCAGAAAGCGTTTACCTGCTACCAGGGAACTCGGACAATAAGGTTTTGGACGAAATCGGTCCAACAAAATAGCAGCGTTATGCTTTCCCCTAAAATACCGCTTCAATAAAATCTTTATCGTTTTACAGACTATATATAATATTAATATACATCAGAAGCATTGCTAGAATTCTACAATTTTACAGAATAGGTTTTAAAGCAATTTTCTCGAAAACTATTATAACGATTCATTTTACTGAACAGATTTTTCTGTTTTTTTATTTTTCTATTTTCTTTGAACATTTTACAAGGAAAATTCATTTAAGGGTGTTCTGGGGGTAGGGTGACGTTGGACTTTCCTCCAACTTGCCATTTCAATCTTTTAAAACATTGATTTGGAGCCGTCTTGCTGCCAATCACCTATAATTTTTGAATAAATTGAGCCAATTGGCTCAGAGATGTGTTTTTCTAGGAAAATTCAATTTCGAAAGTTGATGCGTGTTCCAGAAACTTGAAAGTAATCAATGAAGTTGAAGCTTTGCTTTTTGTTTGCTGATTCAAACTGAATATAACTTAATAGTTACACTTATAAAATAAAAAACAATTAATTAATTATACATTTTTATTATTACTTATACAAATGTAGTTACAATCATAAATTAAATACAAGATTTTGTGTTTTTTAAATCTTTAAAAAGGTAGAATAAAAATTAAAAAAAAGAAAATAAATAAAACTATAGCATTTCCGTAAAAGCACTTCTAATTAAATTTATTTAATTTATGAAGATTTTAGAATTATAAGACAACTTTTTTATGGTATACAGTCAAAAAATTTTATTGCACAGATATTAATCAAATATATCATAAAATATTTTGAAAATTATGTTTCTTTGTTGAGCAAATGTCATGCAAATGTGATCACAACATTGCTTTCCTCTTTCCCGACAAGAGTTGGGTTTTAGAAAGCAAACAAACAAAAAGGTACACTTTCTTTAAGTTCATTTTTTATAATTTAATCTATTATTAGAATTTTTTCTTATAGAGATGATTTTATTATTATTATTCTTCAAAATACATATCTACAATTTGTACTTTTCAATCGTTTAATCAAATCTCTTAAAAAGTTTTATATATATAATGTTATATAAGATCTCTTTTAAAAAAATGCTTAAATTGAAGAACCATTTCGCTATGAAAGCCCTCTTTTAAGTTTTTTATGCTCAGTTCATTTTCCCACTCACCGAACTGGACAGGACAAGGTATAGGTTAAAAATCAAAGCGGATATTTAAAAAAAATATCTTGAGTTTCTTGGTCTTGAGTTAAAACAATATACCTAATGATTCTAGGCAGTGATAAACGTGAAAGTAATCACTTGACTAGACTAAAACAGTACGAAATGGCCCCCTTTAAATTATACTGTTCAAATTATAAAAAAACAAAAAATCCTAAAGTCCCTTATTTAATAAAGGAGGACGATTTTTATTAATCTTTTAACAAAAACCGAAAATCCAAATTTAATCTATACATAAAAATAAGACAATGCCATTCTTCTCTGAAACATATACAGTGTGTTCGTTAGTTAAACAGATAGAACATTTGGGAAATCTCCAAAATTCATCAGGATCAACAACATTTGGATGAGTACGGTTTTCGGTGAATCGAACGTTTCCACTTGTATTGTAGGGATTTACTTCAATTCTATTAGTATGATTTTTAAGTCTCATTTTTCATTGATGAATTTTTTTTAGTAAAGAAAATAAACCACAAACTGGAACTGGTGAAAGTGATCCATGACGGTGGTTAAAAAAAGTGTGAGGAAGAGTTAAGGTATATTAGTTATGTTACGAAATGGAGATAACGGAGAGATAAATAGCATATCAGGAGCAGAAGAGAAATAGGAATAGAAATTAGTCCAGACCAGAGATGGCAAGAAAAAATTAAGGTGACGTTGGTAGGTAATTGGATTGCATCGGCTATGTGTTGGCAGGGTAAGTTTTGAAAACAGACTTTCAAAAGGAAAGTGCCCATTCTTGAATTTAGCATGCGTTTTAGTACATTTGAAAAATGATTATACATTTTTTTTTTTTCTATTAATTAAATCAAACAATTTATTTTATTAAATGATGTAGAAAATAGTGAGTTGCCTGCCTAACCTATAAAATTATTTACATTGAAAATTATAAATTAAGTTTTAATATTTTTATTTAATTCTTTGAGGACAACTTTACTAGTCAACTATTCAGTTGACTTTTCATAAAAAAAAAAAAAAAAAACTGTTCGAAATAGTATGAATCGCAGAGCTTGAGTCAGCTTTAAAAGATCGTCTTTTAAAAATCTTACCTAATATTTAAATTATGCATTCTTATACACAAAAATAAAAGATGAAGATAAAAGTAATTTAAATAAATTGCAAACAGCCAAAGAAATTAATTTAAAAAGAGCAAATATAATACTATTCATCACCATAGTATTGAATGTAAACAAATTTTGAAGGTTAGATAATAATTGTTTAATAAAATGTTTTAGCGTTTGAATTAAAAAAAAAAATTATTTAGTTAATAAAACCAAAATCAATAATTACCTTCTAATCAAAATTTAAAATTTTTTTTTATTTTTTAAAAGTTTCATTTAAACATCGTAAGCGAGATTCAAGAATGGGCATCTATTTAGAAGTCTGTAGTTATGAAAATGCCAAAATGTAAGTAGAGTTGGTACTTTGAAAGTATAATGATCCAAGTCCGGTATTCACCTTAATATAATAATATTACAGCTGTTCAATTAGAAATAAAGCAACCACTACGATAGAAATGTCGATTCATATTAAAACCTGTACAGACACTGATCTCATCTCGAAGATATAATTACAATTCATCCACAATAATATCATCTAAAGGTTTTTAATGTGTATTAATTCGTATAATACGTTTTTGAGGTGATCTACATTCAGTATTTTATGCTTGAATCATAAGAATATAAAATATTTATTATTAACATATTATTAAATAAAGAACATTAAAAAAGAAAAACAAAATAGACAATAATAAATTATAATAATCCTTTAAAGTAAAATAAAAAGAAGAAAAATGTATATATATAGAGAGGAAGATTTTTTTTTTTTTCAAGAATTTTGAGTTTTTACATTCATATTCACTTCTAATTCTAATGCCAAAATTTCCGCCTGAACGTTAGCTTTTCTGGAAACCTTTTCTATTTGATCTTTATCAGGATTTTTCAATTCTTTCGTTTTAATTTTTTGTTCAAGATTTTCAATATCTCTCAATTTTTTCTTTAAATTTCTCAATCTTTTCGCTGGTTCAATGGTGGACATAGTAATCACTGACTGTTCACTACTTACCGTGGATTCAGTAGATTTTTTAACAGCTGAATTTGTATCCTTTTTTGATTGGACAGCTGCTGATGAAGATGATTCTTGTTTCTTTCCATCACTACTTGTTGTTTTGGTGCCACCACCACTGGAATGTTGTTGTTGTTGTGGGGGTGATGGTGTTGATTTAACAGATGGTTGTGGGGGTGTATCGTAATCGTCAAAAGCTCCCGGATTGGGTACTGGCTGGGCCGAAGTAGCACCCTTCTTTTTTTTCTTTGAAGCTCCAACTGGAACATAAATACATTTTTTCTTTAATGGGTCATTTTTCAGGTTTTAGATCAGTGGATGGGCTTAAATTCTGAGGACACATGGGCTAATATTAATGATGATTATATAATAGTTCCTATATTAATAACTATTTTCTGTCTTTGTTAGAGAGTAATACGTTTAGCTTAGAAAAAAAAAGTACTTTGATGATCGATCTCCCTAGATTCTTCAATGAAACTAGACTAAAACTGCAACCAATCCGAAAGGCAAGATAGCAAATGTTAATAAAAATCCAACTTTTTGGGCGCATCCTTTGTAACTGATGGTTTTTAGTGGTTTCCAAATATTTAAAAAGGAAGAGAATTTTCATCCTTACCTACTGCAGAACTTAACACATCTTAGAAAAGACAATGAGAAACGCACGAAAATGTTGGAGGCTCCTCATCAGGAATTAGCAGTGGATGCTCCATGGAAACCAATAAGAAGCAGAAATTATGGTGTATGTTCTGTAGAAAACACTCCTTTTCTTTAGTAGTCACTTAAAGAGACAGCTATAGCTCAGAGGGCAGCACAAAAGGGAAGTCGTTGTGACTGGTTTGAAAACTGGCCAGATAAATGAAAACTAATCTGAACTGGCAATGCAGAAAGAACAGAATTATCTGAAGCAACTAATCACAAGTGAATAAGCTATAACTGACGGCGATCATGTGTTGATGAACTGGCTGTTTCCCCAGGGATCTTGGCTCTTGGCCTATTTCCAGGACACAAAACGCTTACACTGACCTCCGAACACTCATATTGTCCATAAAAGATGAAGAGGTAAGTCACTATATTGGAAACTATACGTAGGTTAATCTTACAAGCAAATTCTCAATAATAAAAGATACAAACTTCCGGCTACACAAAAAGATCATTTTTAGTTTAACCGCAGGAAATGTAAGATTTAAAAGCAAACTTTTCTTTTTCATTGGGGCATTGTTTAGTCCTTTTTTATTTCTTAAAACTAAACTTTATTTAATAAAAAATTATGTTGTCAATTTAAAGTTGAAAAATTTATTGAGAGATTGTTTATCATTAAAACTTTGTGCTAGTGAAAAACTTAAGTAAAACCCGAAAACTCAAGAAAGTTTGGTTAGATCTGTAATATTACCATCTATTTTATTAATATGTTTATAAAATTGTAAATTAAATAATTTCTAAACCTACCTATTTCATCTTTCTTTAATAAATTTTGCGGCCAAATTGAACTCTGAGACAATCGAACATCATATTTCATGATAAAGTCTAATTTCATGAATCATCATGAGAAATAAAGTCTAATTTCTAAGAATACCATATCTCATTTGAATTTTTGTTTCGTTTTTTGATATTATACTTCCACATATTAAAAATAAATAATTGTATTTTTGGAAGCTTGAAGTTTAGATTTAAGATAAATTGTAGGCATAAATTCCGAAAACAAGCCTTGACAATGCTTTGAGTTGGCGACACTGGGTTACTGCACAACTTTGGACTCGCAAGGGAGCCACAATAGATTTTTAGATCCATTTGGATTATCGTAGCCGTTCCTGGTTTCGGGTCGATATTGCCCATGCCGTGCTATGTACCGTGTTTAACATCTTACTGCATTCAGAATGTTTTCTTCAAGATTGTTTGTTATCTTGCTTAAGCAGCCTGTTACAGTATGGTCGAAATGTCGGCACATACCAAATTATGGGTCTATCCTCAACCCGAAGGCCCCAGGAATTCCAATTTTTCAGTACACGTTGGCCATGGAAGAAACCTGAAAGATCATATAATGAAAATCTTCAAAGAACATGAAAATATCAATATTAGCCAATGTGTAAACCCAGTGAACATAAATACCTATAAAAATGCCCTGCCTCATTTTTTTAATTTTTATTTATGCATTTTTGTCGCATAAAATAAAAGCTTTCCCAAAAAATTAAAAAAAAAAAAACCGTTCATACACATAAAACAAAAACTTGGTTATTTCTGCTCAAATGTTAAAATTGAATGTTTTGGTTTTCTTTAAATTTTGTAGCAAGTGCTTCAATTTTAATTTAAAAGCAATTAAAACTTTAACAGCTTATTTTCCCTGAAATTACTGACAAATTCTATGTCCGTCACTCTTAATATCAACCGCGTTCTCTTAAATAAACAAAAAAGGTACTTTGAAAAATAAGTAAAAAAAAATTAATAAAAACAAAAATCATTGATAACTTTTAAACCGTTATTAAGATCGATTTTCAATACCATCAGAAATAGCCAAAGACTGTAATGCTTGTACAAGAGCTGGACTAACGCTGGTCACTTCATAAAGTGGTGGCATAAACATTGCCGGTTGTTTCTCTTCAATAACGGTTGTATAATTTGATGTAGTAGAACTCTTAGCAAGAACCTTCCCCGGGCATTCATATGGTCGTGTCTCATCTGGTGGTATATATCCCGTGCGAATCCTTCGTTCTTTACGCCATGTTCCATCTGGACGCTGGCTTGCAGGTACTGAATACGTATTACCTAGGAATTTTTACTACTTTGTAATACAAGCTAATTCTTTCGTTATTCAAAAGAAAAAAATGCGTAAAAAAAGAAAATAATCATTAATCTCGCAACAAGTAAAACAAAATAAAATTATCAACTACATATTAAGATATCAAATTCTACAAACTAACGGTTAATATTTAAGAGAATGCGGTTTTATGCAAAGAATTTTAACCATCTTCCCCAGGCTTCCATTGGATTCTGTGTTCTGTATCTTTATTTTGCCGAAATTTTTACAAGAAAAATGATCTCTAGTTGCGGTGTATTCGTCGTTTCATGATCTTTTGGCATAGTCAATTCATAGCTGTGCAATTGTTTATTTCAGAAAATTCCATCTTTTTTTTTTAAATTAATTATTTAACTGAAAATATTATTGTTCAAAAAAAAATAATAAGTTCAGAAATGGTCCTTTATAACAGTGCTCCGCAATCTTTTCTTGCCCACGGTACAACATAGTTCTTCCCCAAATTTCGCGAATACAAACGTAAATATGTATATATACAAAATAGAATGCATAAATATTAAATCTTTTTTTTTTATGTGATACATATACATACATAACTTAAGAACTATACTTATATAAAAATGAACACAAAGCTTTATATTAAGTTCAATATTTAAGTGCAACCCGAAGTGTTTGATCAAAACCTTTTAAGCACGACCGCTTATCATTTTTAATTAACACTAGAGTTGAAAAACTTTGTTCACATAAATTGTTGAAAATGGGAGTAGAATTGAAACAGCGTGGTCTAAATCCGAGGTTATTCTTTCCTAACCGAAATCTAGAAAGTATCCAATTGCGAAGCGGCAAAGCGTCCCATCGTTACTCATAAAATATATTCCTCTCGAATTAGCAAAGAAAGTGCATTTGCAGCATGTATAGTATTGTGCGCAAAAGTATTTCGAATCCAATCGTATTATATATACGATGAATAATAATAGTGTAGTCAAATTTATTCACCACTTTTGGTATTATTTGTCTATTATACAGGACGAGCCACATGCGGCGCGCTGCAGGCCACACCTGCCATTGTTTCTACTATTATCTCAAATGCATTGGGATAAGGCACATCGGTTGCGCAGCACTGCTTTAAAGCGATACATTTTTCAAAAATACACTAAAAAACAAATATTAATAATCCTATGCAAGAAAGGTAACTTTGTCAAATGGACAAAAATTTCCGAAGGGAAGGTTAACTTCTCAAAAAACCAATTCTGTTTTTTTGTTTTTTGCAAAAACAATGAATTTGATAAGAAATAATCATATATTTTATTAATAGTTATTTATTTTGATAACTCCGCATCAATAAAACGAGTTTCCCTATGTAATAACTATTTTTTGAATTTTGCTGAAAAGGGGACCTTAGGTCATCATCTGCCATAGTACGAATAACTATATGTAACCAGATTTCTGTCTTCTTCGAAGCTCTTAATTCTTCAATTGTCATTTTATTTTACAATGTTACATTACTTTTTTCCCTTTATTATAACAGTAAACGAGGTCGCATGCAGGTTAGTCATCAGGGGAGATTGTAGGTCATCAGGTTAAATTCAACCGTTTATTAGAAATTACTTTCAAACATTGTTACCTTTCAAAATGCTTAATCTAAGATATTTGATTTTTTTTTTTATACAGTGTACTGCGACCAAAATAAGTCTACTGGTGCTAGGGTGAGACGACTCATCCATCTATAGACCCCTTCCGAGTTAAGATCTCAGGATCTGGGAATATTGTATGGAGGGTATATCTTCCTCCAGCACCTGGTAAAGTACCCCAGGCTTCCAAATCTTGGATGATGGCGTCACAATCCGTTAGAGGTATGTTGAAATATGCTCCATCACCCCCATAGAATCTGCAGGCATTCCAGACTAAGTTTCTTCAGGTGCTCCCTGAGTCTAAAGTACCCCATGAGGAAAGCATACGAAACAGGTAATTTTAATATAATCCTATTCTTTTTTCTTATAATACCTTCAGTGTAATTTCATAAATATATCTTCAATCAAGATACTTGAAGGAAGTAAATTAACTGGGAAGAGCGCCATATACGTCCGAAAAAATAATCCGTCGGTGTTTCTTAATGTTCTGTTGCGTTTTGTTTCATACTTGGGGTAGGTATGATGTAAGTCTAACTTGGTTTTGTAAAAAAAAAAAAAACTGTAAAAGGTTTCTGGGAGTTACATTCAATCGTTTTAAAAAATATTAATGAAAAGAATATTACAAAATTAATGCTTTTTGTACTCCGAAAAGAGTAGGGCTGGAGTTCTTGAAATGTATAAACAAAATATTTTTTATTTGCCTCTTATTCAAGAATTAATATTTTATTAAGGACAGTCAAAAGATTGTGTTTAAATAATATTTTTAAATTAGATAATTAATTAAATAAAACAATATTCTCCAAATAAAGCTCGTTACGTTTGTATAATTCGAAGCCAATTTGCATTATTTTCTCGACACTCTCTAGCTTGTGTCTTCTTTTTATTAGAAAAATATTTAAAATCCATTACAAATACCTCTCTTGTTAAGAAAATATTCACCTTGTAAAAAGTAAAGTATAATGCGGAAAATATAGAAATCAGAGAGCACTTGCATAATTTAACAGGATCACCTGAACTGTTTTATGCGGCCTATGAATATTCTATATCAAGGTTTTGTTTTGACCTCTGACCAAAAACAAGATTCTTTTTGTCAAGTCTTTCTCTTCGGATACCGCAAAAAGTTAGCTCTACATTTTATGGATATTAGTTTCAATAAAATATATCCATTTTTCACTGTGGAATTGCCACATTCATTTGATAAAACAAAAATTACCGTATTTTCAAGAAGAGTTTTCATAAAGACTTAAGCGATCTTCATCCTATTCTGGAAACAATTCATACATACGACTTCTCAAGGTTCAGAGACATTTTCCGCAGTAGCCTGCTTCATTTTGTGGTCATCGACAGGTTTCGGGCGTTCGCACATCTTCAGGATGCGTTTGTCTGACAGTGTGATAACACAGACTTGCACAGAGCAAATTCAGTTTATACACTGACACTGACTGAGTCGGAAAATGTCTCCGATGCTTTCCAGCTCTGCGGAACCAACCACCACAATGACTTCTTAAGTTCTTTGACACCTGTCTCAATTGAATGAAGTGCCAGCTTATGGTTCCCTGAGAAACAGTTTCCTCAGAGAAAATTTTCCGATTACTGGTGTAGCGGATTTACCTCCTCAATTTCCTTCCAAAGTTTCCTGATTCACATATTTCATGGATAGCGTGAACAGTGTTACGCCCTTTTTCACAAAATCACACAAATCTTCGAAACTTAAAATACTCATTTTTAAACATTTATTTGAGAGAGAAAAATCTGTATCGTGGCACATTTATACAAATTATAGATATATATACCAAAGAGCATAGACAGTTTACGACTTATTTAAATAAACTTTTTATTACATTATTTAATAAAAATACAAGACTTTTTTTGATTCACTCTGGTAAGTTTCGACTAAGAATAGCAATGAAAAATAAAATCAATAAATATTACCACTAGTTTTTACTGCTTGTTTAGCTTCGGTAGCTTTTATCAGATCTGGGTCTAATCCAACAGGATAGCTGGATCGACTCTTTGCCCACTGTTTACCTCTGCTCTCATATAAAGGAACCTCATCTTGAGGAACATATCCTTCTTTAACTCGCCTGGGTTTCCGCCAAGTGCCATCTGGCCTCTGAGATGGTGGAATAAACGTTCCTATAGAAGAATTCTTATGAAACAAATACTTACAGCAAAAAAGAAAATTTAACTATCAAAGCTAAGTATGAAATCAAACCTATGTTAAAATGAATGATTCTTCAAATATTATTATTTATTTCCACAATAATAATAATAATAATAATAATAATAATAATAATAATAATAATAATAATAATAATAATTGTCCATCTAAGAACACACAAACCTTTCAAATGCTGGAGCGAGCATCGCACCCCTCGGACTCCATGTTAATGAAAAAAAGACCAGGTTTTTGGTTCCCAGAAGAAAACGATTGGTTAATCCGCCGGCACATTACGACTTAGGAAATTATAAGTTTGATGTAGTTTCTAACTTCTCTTATTTAGGTTCCAACATATCTGACACTAGGGACGAGGAAGAAGAAGCTAAGAAGAGGGCATTTAGCGGGTAATAGCTTATTTTAGTATAAAGAAGATAACGAGAAACAGGGCAGTCAGCCGAGGGACAAAGATCCGAATATACAAAACACAGATAAGACCTGTTGTGATATAATGCAATTGGACTCTGGAAAAGAGTACTTGTGTCAGATTTAAAAGGCTCATGAGAAAAGTTCTCCGAGAGATCTTTGGGCCAATAAGGAAGAACAGAGTCGGAGAAGTAGAAAAAATCGGGAACTGTACACCATACGGAGAGTCATCAATTATGTACTACCTTTATTAGGGCCGGAGACTGAAAGGTAGGGTCATGTTTGCAGGATGCCGAAATGAAGAATGCCACGTGAGGATTCCTGAGAACATTAAGGAATCATGTCCTGGAGAACGTCCTAAGATTTGTTGGCTGGATAACGTGAGGTAGGATTTAAGAAGGACCGGAAGAGAGGTGCTCTTTTGGGCTCTAGTCTATTGAGGAGGCCGTGGACCGTCTCAATCTGAAGTATCTTAGGTAATATAAGAATATGTAATTTATTTTGTTATTTTACCAAAAGATATTAAAATTGTTCATAACATATAATTTCACAGGAAAGATTATAACTATTCCTTCAAATTATGGATTTCCAAAAGTACATGACTGTTCTACAAATATATTTTCCAGGTTTTTAAAACAATATGCGCTAGACTAAATTTTTATGGACTCTGTCTAGCATCTTCTTCTTTTAGTTATCTTCATAAGTCCTTTGGGTTAATATCCATTTGCTTCTATTGCATTCATGGTCCTCAAATTATTTCAATGATCTCTTATTCCTTCTTAATGAATCCACATGCTTCGTCCAAATTTCCTGCTTATAAAAGTTGCTATGAACAAAAAAATGTATTGTGCCTACATAAAATGAACAAACTGAACTTCTTTTATTTAAGAGTTTATTGTGGAAATAAATAGTATTTGAGAGGCTTACTCAGAAAGTTTTGAGAGATGAAAAAATGATAATGGCATTATATTTAATTGGTCCGATTTTCAAACGCCTTAATAGTGAAATAAATTTCCACTTTTTTAAAGTGAAATTCCACTTTACCTCTTGCTGAAGTAAGAAGTAAGGACGTTTCATTAGACACTATAAGAAATTATATGACTTCTGCAAACAGCATTTGCGATTGTTTGCATTCACATTCATTGGGCATTTTGAATCGGTGTTAACATGCCGGAATGAAAGTGGCAAATAACCTTCAGTTGTAAGATGTGGTTCACGGTAGGTGAAGAGAACCTGCTCCGACACTTGATGATTTTTTTTTTATCTCGTTTCATAAGTTGGTAGCCAGTATTATTCTCTGAATCAGTGTGTAATTTCTACTACTAAGCTTGAAAGAAAGAATCTCAACTTTTTCAAATTCATCAAAACACAATTGGAGCACCACAATTAGGCCTGCTGCAAGTGCTGGATTCAAATGTCCAATTCACTTCAAGAGATTAAGGTTCTGAGATATTCAATTCCACAGTTTAATACCATTCTGACTGACTAAATGAGTGGAATGCGTGCATTATGTTTTATGACAATAAACCTATAATAATATATTGTGTCAAAGTTCATTTTATCACATCTCAAAACTTTTTGAGTGACCTCATATTTAAATAGCGATTTAATTAGATATAGTCGTAAATTATATCTACAAAATGAAAAATCTATAAACTGACAACATTTGTGTAAGTACAATTTTCCTTTAAAAAGAAATCACATAAATGTAAAAAACTGTAGTGACATACAAAAGTACATTAGATTATTTGGATGTCAAGCAGTCCTTAATATCTAATGCAACACAACAAGTTTTTTACCTTATTTGAATAACTTTAAATGATATTCTCATTCTAACGCTGTATTTTTCTGGATAGAAATATCTAGAAATCCTTAAACCTGAAGACGTGAAGCTTGCTGCATATTTATTATCAACCGCAGAAACTCTTCATTATCATTGTAAGTTAGTTAAAAAAAAAAAAACTGTTCTTAAACTTATGTTATTTTCAAGAAATACAAAATGAAAACAAAAAAAAATTACCTCCCTCACTTGTTCCAACAACTGTTGTAGATGCCATTTCCACACAGTAAAATCAGACACGACATACTCAACAGTTAAGCCAACCCAATATAGTGTAAACATAAAAATCCCCACTAATAAGTGTGTGCTACTTGACTTGTTGCATGTTGAAGTTCTTGGACTTGGTGGGGATCGTATGAACGTTAAGAGTATAGAGATAGCAGTTTATGGGTAGCTATTAAATAGTTTAGTGTGAGATCGTTTGCTGGATGAAGTAAATTAAATTTTGATAAATTATGGCCGTACAAGAAGAAGTAGGTATAAGGGATTTCGTCCTTTTGGATGAAATAACAATGCCCAAATTTATGGATAATCTGAAAAAAAGGTAACTTTTTTTAACCTATTTTTTGTTTTCTAAGATTTATCTTTACATTGAACCATATACAAATAATGTGGGTGTGTCATGTGATTTTTGTTTTATAAGGTAATGTAATCAGGTGACCAGAGTGGTTGCCGACAAGGAATCTTTGTAAAAATTGGAGGTTCCTTTCATGAATCAGAAAAAAAATTTTTCGTGTAAGATTCATCTGGCGTGTTGCCAGATTCAGATCTAAATGAGTAATCCTTTACTTACATCATTATGACATCATTTCAAATCTAGCGATAATATTATTGTGACGATATAAGCAAAAGATACAAATTGTTTTTTATTTTATTTAGTAGAAAAGTTTTTAGAACGTTGTAAACTTTCTTCCTAATATTTATGATATGAGATATGATACAAAAATTGGTTTCAAAATAGAAAATAAAAACACCAGATTAAGTCCTTTTAAAGTCCCTACAAAACTGTGTCACATTTGATTATGAAATAGTTTACCAGATATAAATTTTTTAGCCTGAATTAGAATTTATGAAATAAAAAGCAAATAACTTACAAGGGGAATTAGTTTAAAAGGGGTCTTATTTTATAATGGTTGCAAAAA
Source organism: Triatoma infestans (assembly GCA_011037195.1). Lineage (NCBI taxonomy): Eukaryota > Metazoa > Arthropoda > Insecta > Hemiptera > Reduviidae > Triatoma > Triatoma infestans. The sequence continues at coordinate 49,821 of JAAEAF010007266.1, forward strand.
TTCTAATAAAAATATTTATTGTCCACAAATGGCAATTTAATAATAATTATGGATTGATAATAATAATAATTATTTCTGGATAATTATAGTAGAGGTAAGCGTGCCTTGCATGTAACGAATGAACGTTACTTTTACTTTTTTATATAGCCTTTAGAATTATATTTTATGTAACATTTTCTACCCTAAAAAATAAAATGACCGTTTTATTTTTTATAATTACGCTACCTTTTTTATAATTTTATTAAATAATTTACGTTTTGTCTTCAGCGCTTTATTAATTTAATAAGCTGAAGATAACTTGTATAGCAATTAGACCGCGGTAGCTTATTATGGTGGAATCTTATTGTTTAAAAACTAAGAATAAAACAAAAAAAAAGACTTCCTGTTTTTAATTCAGCAGACGTTTTCCCACGATTTATTCCAATTATAATGTTTTTCGAAAAGTTACTGACTTATTTTTGTTAATATATTTTCAGATTTAATGCGGGACATATTTACACATATATTGGAGAAGTGTGTGTGTCTGTAAATCCATATAGAACATTAAACATTTATGATCAGCAACAAATAGCAAACTATAAAGGTGACTTGGTGTTTGTCTTATTCATTTAGTAACAAATAATTCAGTTTATTTCAAGTCTCTAATTGATCCAGATTACAATTTATTACATACGTTCTTTTCTTTTACTTCAATTCTCAGGGATGTTTTGATAAAATTGTGCGTTATTACAGACTTGCACAGAGCAAAATCAGATTATACCGCTATTCTCTAACACATATAAAGTTTACAGCTTTTATTTGAAACATTTTTCTGGTACAATTCAGTTTTAAGGAATTACTGGGAGGTGAGATCCCCATCCCATCAAGATTACCTCTTCATTATATTCACCTTGTAAATACCATTTCAGTATAATTGGTTTTTCACAACCTATAAGTGTTGAGGGTGACTAAATTTATTCAAAAAAATTCCAAGTTTAAAGTGACTAGTGCAATAGCATTTTATGCGAGAATTCAGGGTTTGATTCTGATGGCAAAGTCATCATGAGAAAAAGTGGGGTGCTGCAGTAATAGCGAACCTTGGTAGCAAAAGTCAGAACTAAAGGGCGGTGGGAACCTCGGAATACGCCCTCATACATACGCCCCTCATAAAAATCGCCGTCTAGCATGCCTGATCCTTGGGCTGTTGCTCCAAAGGTTTAACATTTAATTTTTTTTTTTCAATTAAAACTGTGAGAATTGCAGTAAGAGAAAGTGTTCATAACAGATTTTTTTTTTGTTTTGAATTTATTTATAAGGCAAAATACTGTTTTAATGAGATATATTTCTTAATGGTTTTTAGGTCGTGAAATATTTGAAAATCACCCGCATATATTTGCAATAGCCGACAGATCTCATCGTGAAATGAAATTACAAGGAAGAGATACATGCGTTGTGATAAGTGGTGAATCTGGAAGTGGTAAAACTGAAGCATCGAAAATTATAATGAAATATATTGCAGCCGTTACGAATATTGGACAGCGGCAGGAAATTGAAAAAGTAAAAAATGTACTATTGCAATCGAACGCAATATTGGAAGCGTTTGGCAATGCTAAGACCAACAGAAATGATAATTCTTCAAGATTTGGTAAATATATGGATATTCATTTTGATTTCAAAGGTGATCCAATTGGAGGACATATAAATAATTATTTATTGGAGAAATCTAGAGTTATACTTCAACAGCCGGGAGAGAGAAATTTTCACAGTTTCTATCAAGTAAGTATTAATATTATATATATAATATTTTGCTTAAAGATTTAGTTAAATACATTTGACGATGAAAATTGTACAGAATTTGGTATTGTTATATATGATAATGAATACATAAACGAATCATAAACTAGTTAGGTCATTCAGAATATGTAATATTTAACAGGAAATCTTGTGTCATCATTGTAAAAATAAAAATAGTCTATTTGAACATTCATTAAGATTTTAAATTGTTTATGGGAAAAGGCTGCAATTTTGTTTTATGTCCTAAAGCTGATAAAACACAAGAATTCATGTATTAAAATTTTCCTATTTTTTATCTTTATTATATCACTAACTTGAATTTTTATTGTGGCAACCTTGTCGTTTTTTTTTTATTTTATGTATTACCTGATTAGGTTCAAAATTAATTTTGCATCTTAAAGAAAAAAATAATACAAGGATTAATGAATGTCAGCTTACATATTATTATGTAAGCCTACAGGATTAACGAATAGATTCGCGTTAACGCTATAGTTTGCTGTTATTTTATTTTTTTAATTCTTTTGCTAGTTTTTCCAACGTCTGGCATTCTTGGCAAAATTAAACTTTCATTTCATGGTTATCAGTAAATTTGAGGTTCCGAGGAAATTAAAATAAAAAATTTAAATATACACTTCGTGATTTCCTCCTTTAGGACAGTGAAATTTAGAAACTTAGTCAATTTTGTTACTTTCTCGTACTGTTGTAACTAAAAACGAAAAATAAAGATTCAAACTTGATATCCTTTTAAGAATTCGATCAAAAGTTTGAACTTTATCCATCTCTGGGAATGGCTATTTTGCTGAAAAATTGTTTTCTGAAATAGCTCTATTTTTTTTTTAATCTACTACATTTCCGGGAAATCAAAAGTTACGAGACAGCATCTCCACCGGTACAACGTCAGTATGCGGTTCCAAGTTTGTGTTTAACTAAATCAAGTTAAGTACGTTCCCAGTTTAAAGAAATGGAAGTTAGAAAAACCAGTAGAAGAAAGTAACGTGAGAAACAATTAGAAATGAAAATTTTTCCCGTTGCGTGGCAAAAAGTAATCAAGAAATTAAGAAATCATACTTGTTATCCCCGTAGAGAGAAGTGGATTAACCACTTCTTCAGGGATCCTGACGTCCTTGGAATAGATGTGTAGAGGGAGTGGCTAGAAAGCTAAATCTAATATTCCCTGTAAGGTTAGCAACGTACAAGTGGGGGAGTATCTTGGTAATAGTGAACTAGAGATTGCCTATGATATTTGGTAAGCCAGTTGCATGCATCAGCTAACTTTGCAGGCCCTACTACGTGAAGTGCAATGTTGCCGAAGTCATTGAAGTGTAGTTGTTCGTATCATTAAATTGGGATACCAGCTGACGACAAAACTCCCTGAAGTAGTAGCTAGCTACTTACTCCCAAGAAAGATCCTTGAGAAGCATCATAGCTTTCCGTGCCATTGACACTATAAAACAAGCACAATTAGAATGGATTTGCACAGAAGATTGATGTCTGCTTCGTAGATTTAACCTATCACCAGTGACAAACTCTAGCTGATTCTCTCTCTCTCTCTCACACACACACACACACACACACACACACACACTCTCTCTCATTTCACTTGCATATTGCTACATTTCTACTGATGACTACTTACTATTTAAAAACACAGAAACATGGAGGAAGTTGTACAGTACTTCTAGTTTGCACTGGATTTGGCTTTTGTCACACCTTCAAATTTACGATGTCCCTTGAATCCGAAAAAAAAGTTTTTTAAAGTTTGCTTTAAGTAGATTTTAACGAAAAATCTCCCCCAGCTCAAATGAGATAATTTGTTGATTCGTTTTTGGTATCACGATTGAAGCTAGTTATCCACAATTTTATCATTTCTTTCATTGTTATTTTATGAGTTTTCAATAGAGCTAGATAAACTTTTCTCCAAAAGTGTGCTCCAAAGCAAAGTATTTAAAAGTGTCATTTTATAATATTTGCTTAAAGCAATTTATACTAGATTTTTTATTTATTTATTTTTTCCATATAGGTTCTTTCAGCGTGCAAAAATCCAGACATGAAAATGTTAGAATTGAATGGTGATCCTAAATCCTACTTTTATACATGCCAAGGATCCACCTTACCACCGACGGATACAGATCGTTCCAATCATAGAGCTACTATAGCAGCCTGTAAAACTTTAGGATTTACAGCAACGGAAATAGATACACTGTGGAGGATTGTGTCTGCCATATTACATTTAGTAAGTAGAATTTTTAGATATATCTATCATTTTAAAAATTCGTCATTATTCTGAAAATTTGGCCTGAAAATGTCAAAAAGTTTGATAATTATTTTTAGTTTGGTCATTTCTGTGTTAATTATCCCAAATTTAAGTGGCCACTTAGTAGCTTATTATCACACGTTTGATAAGATAACGAGTTTTGAGTTTATTTATTTATTTATTTAATTCAATTCTTGCTAAAGGATTTTAACTAAACGTCGATCACACGTTTCACCTTGAATTATTTTGTCTTTTACAGTTAAGTAATTTAATGAAAATTACGTTAATATAAAAAAAATAAAAAAATCCTTGCATTTCTTTTAACCTACTTATTGAGATAAGTTGAAATAACTATTTTTTTGATATCGCTACTCGAACAAATTGATTATATTGATAACGGGTCTTTTTGAATGACAGAATAATTTTTCTAGTCTGGTTTGTCTGAATTAATTTATTAGTTTCGCTATCAAGGAAACATTTTTGTCACTAAATTGAAGTCATTGATTCACTTTCTCTTTTTGTTATAAGAGAAAGTGTTACGAACTTATCAGTTTTTCGAAATAGGTTTTTCCTCACCAATAATACATGGTTTTTAGATCCCCTGAAAAGATTGGAAAACATGTTTTCTTGCCCACTTTCCACCCCTTTCTCTATGTATTTATGTATGTGTACATATGTCTGGAAAAATCGCAGAAAATTCATATTTAAGATATCATCAACAGGAAAAGCAACATTCATGAATGTTTTTCACGTTTTTTTTCTCGAAAACATCAAAGATTTTCTTTAATGTTTGTAAGCTCACTTCACATGTATATTTAGTCAAGCAATATTATTAGATAGACATCCCTCTTAATGGTCATATTAATACATTCAACATTATCGTCAACTATATAATGCTAATTAGAATTAGAATGTTGATCATAACAAATTAAAAAAACAAAATCAATTGCATGTTAAAAAATATATATATCGTATATTTGAATAATAGTTTCTTCTTTCTTTCTTTGAAAATCCTAATTTGAAAGGAGATATTTCGTTTTATCTCCTATATAAACATTAAATTTTGCTATCGAAATATATGTCTTATAAGATAAACTCTTATCGTCATTTATCTTATTTTATCTAAAAGAAAATATCTAACTTTCTTTTTTCTTATTCAACTTCCTATTCCTTACAATATGGCAATACATCCTCTTTCGCTTTTAATAATATTTCAACAAGTTATAATATAAAAATTAGTTTATTTTTATAACATTTATATTCACTTTTATAAAGTTTAAACAATAAAGAAAATCAAGCGAGATCATATATGTATGTGTAAGAAAGTGTTTAAATTTTATTGTAAACCCAGTAAGAAAGGGAATATTTAGAGTGTTCGGTTTAAGCTGTTCTTTTAAAGTAGATAGGAAATTTAGCTATCGAAATAATAGATTAGCCTAGTTTTTTTATTTTTTGAATGAAAAGACAAGCATTAGATTTTGTCGTCACTTGTTCATTTGAAATAACAACGAAGGTGTAATAGATAAAAACAAAGTTAAAATTGTTAGCTATTTATACTATTTTATTAAATCCACATAATCTTCTCAACTTGTTAAATTAGAAAGTAATGTGATCTTAAAATTAGTAAATAATATTAATATAATAATGAATAACTATATTCTTAAATTCTTTAATAAAACTAAAATAAATTTATTTATTATGGTTATTTCTGTAAAAGGAAAATTAAAAATAGAAAATTTGTGGAACACATTTGCCAATTAATAAGGCATGAGATGTTATATAATGTAATGAAACATAAATGTTTACACATGTGACCAATGCGTAACAGAGTTAATAAAAAAAAAAAAAAAGTACTATATGAAAACGAATGTTTTTGTTCCGGTCAATGGCTTGTTAATAAAATGAAATTATTTTTAGGTCATATGTATTTCATAATTGTTCCATGAAGCGTAATATTTACTTTTTTTTAAAAAAAACTCATATTATATATAGATAAATAAATTATAGACATTTACTATAGAATTCTAGTGTGTAAATAAACAAGTTTTTTTTTTCATAAAAGTACTGACTTTTTAATATTTTAATAGAATTTGTTACTATTATTACTTTCTCTTTATTGTAAAAAGGCGGAAATATTGTAATCTTGTCAAATTTTCGGAATTGAGTTTTCACTAGAAATGTATGTTTTCAGACCTCCCATGATCAAATATATGTTTTTGGGAAAAGAAATGATTGTTTTATGTTTGAGTATTAGTATATAGAATAGTAGAAAAAGAAAAGACTAGGTCTTAGGCATTGAATTGTATTGTGGAGACGTCGGTTTCGAAGAACAGCGATTTGCTTAGATTTTCTTTTTCTAGGAATCCAATATAAGATCTGTGTTCGGGGAGCCGGTATAGTGTGCGTTCTACCAACCCCGTTGATATCTACTGTTTAAAACATGTGCTCTACTGTAGTATAACCTTACTAGAGTCAGGTATTCAGTAATCTCTTTTACGGGAGCCCCCGTACCACCCCTTGATAAAAAAAATAAACCCTTAGCCGGTCAAACTCGAAAATAAGTGGATCACTGTTCTATTTTCGCGCGCTTATCGTCATTAGAGGTGACACTAAGTAAAGTTCAATCGTAATAATAAATGTTTTGAAAATAGTAGTTTTAATTATAATTTTTGTCGGTAGTGAGGATAGTGAAACCAGAATCATGAAGGTAGGGCGCACACTATACCAGAATCATGACGGTAGAGCGCACACTATACCAGCACCGTGTCCGGTATGAACAAGTTTGGCTGGAGAATATTAGCTGGCAGCCAGCAGTACACTCAGAAGGTTCCGGGTACCACAAATGTGGACACTGAATTGAACCACAAATATTAATTTGACTGGTTTGACAAAACAAAAATAATAAAATGAAATTCTCTTGCTGCAATTTATACAATTATAAAAATTGCCAAATTTCTTCAGACTTCTTGTTTTTATATAAACTTGATTTAAAAAACTATTGCAGCAATGGGATATAGGTGAATTCATTGCAGCAGATAGGGATTGCTTCTGTAATAGTAGTTCAAAATACAGAGGCCAAAATCAAATCCGAATAATATTTGAAATTAACATCACAGATTGAAGAAAATGATGGAAGCCGATTCCAAAAAAAAAAACCTCCGAAACTTATTTTGTAAAATGGCATCTCTGATTAACCGATTTTCTTCAACTTATGATTCTAGCGTAATATGTGACGTAATATTATAAAGATGTAGAACCATATATTGTACTGATGTGGAACTTTAGAAGAAACCTTAACATCTTTGTAGCCGTTTTTGAGAAAATAGCAAAATCCTGGAAATTTTGAGTTTGAAAAAATTCGGACCGGAAATGCAGATTTTCAGTTTTCTGCGATTTTCTCCATCAAAACACCGATGAATTTCATTAAATTTTTTGTACTAACTATGAATACAGTGTCCTATAATTTTCTCCGAGAGACTTCATTTAAAGACGTTTGGAGGAAGGGGAGGTTATACTTTCCTCAAAAAAGTTATTTTATTAAATTTAGATTCTCCCATTAATATGAAAACTCAAGTAAACATTTAGTCAAAATTATTAGTTTGAAGAAAATTTGTCAATTATAATTGTGTAGAATGCAGTAAGAGAAAGTCGTGTGAGTGTTTCACACCAGATTTTTCTCTTTCAACCCTGGAAGCAGATTTGTTTATTTATATTATTATTTTTCAGGGTAATATAAAATTTGTAGTTGATCCAAGCGGTGACGAAGTCAAAGTTAGTGGAGATAGTGCTGGTAAAGTAAGCCGATTATTGCAAGTCACCGAAGCAGAATTATGTACAGCGCTTACTGAGCGTGTTATCGCAGCACGTGGTGAAGTTATGCAGAAAACACATACTGCGACAGAAGCTGAATATGGTAGAGATGCGTTGGCTAAAGTTAGTTTATATATATTTTTTTTTTTATCTATTTTTGATAAGAGATCTAATGTTGATTAATATAAATATCTGTACTAAAAAAATAATTTATTTCCCAGGCAATTTATGATAGATTATTTACGTGGATTGTTAAAAAAGTGAATTCTGCGATTCAAGCCAGTGGATTCTACCATAGAGCCACACTTATTGGTGTGTTAGATATCTACGGTTTTGAAGTGTTTGATGCTAATAGTTTTGAACAATTGTGTATCAATTATTGTAATGAAAAATTACAACAATTGTTTATAGGTTTGTTATAAATTAACATTTTGTTTTATTCTCTCTTTTTTAAGCTTTGTTTTGTGATCCATATTGTAATTTTCTCATTTTAGAGCTTGTGTTGAAACAAGAGCAAGAAGAATATCTCAGAGAAGGAATAGAATGGCAAAATGTGGAATATTTTAACAATCAGATTATTTGTGAACTTGTTGAAAGACCTCACAAAGGTATATTTGCTATAATGGATGAAGCTTGTCTGAATGTTGGCAAAATTACGGATGAGGTTAGTATATATATTTTATTTCTCAATAGTTAACTGCTACTTGTTTAAGATTAGCAAAGTGATAATGTACAATGTTGTTCCATTATCATGTATCAAATAAAATTGATTTCTCTTCTACACATTATGAAACTTATTTTAATAATTGATTTTTATTCTATTAAGTTTGGATTAAAAGTTCCTCAAGAAATGTGTTGTAATTTCAGTTAAATTTGATAATGATATCGATAGTATAAGAGGGGACCTAGAATGGAGAGATTTATTTTATCTTATTGTGAATATGTGTTTTACAGAATATTTTACCAAATATGGCTATTTTGATTTGTTTCATATATGTATATGCCACCGGCAAACTACAGTACAAATGACTATTCTATCTCGATTTTTACTTAACGGAAACCTTAAGTCTTCATGGAATAGCTAAACAATCTAACTTAAACAAAATTCTAAGTCTAATATCGTTCTTTATATTTATGTTTTACGTACTAGTTTTTGCTTATTTATAGTTGTTACTCGAAGCTATGGATAAGAAACTTGACAAACATGAACACTACGCCAGCAGGCAATTGAAACCAATGGACAAGCAGATGGCACATAAAACACAGTTTAGGATCAGGTAAGTCCATGGACACTAACATAATTGATTAAATTTTTAAGAAAAATTGAATAATCTTTTCCTTTTTTTTTTTTTTTTTTTTTGTAGGCACTATGCTGGAGATGTTGTATACAATATTGCCGGTTTTATGGATAAAAATAAGGATACTTTATTTCAGGATATGAAGAGATTACTTTACAGTTCATCGAATTCCACAATAGCTTCAATGTGGCCAGAAGGTGCTATGGATATTACTAAGGTTAGCGCTTTTTAATAGAAACCTTCTTTTTACGGTACCAGTCTTTGACAGCATACTCCTCTTACCACAAATTGTTGCGTCAGAAGAATAATCACAGATAAATACTGTTGGAATCTTCTTCGATTCGAATGGAAAAGGCGCCTGTTGTAGAGGCAGTGTATCGTTCTTTCCAGTGACCGATTGACTTGAACATAAACTAAAATTAAGTTAGAAAATACAGTTTTTTTAATATGAGTGAATATTATTTAATATGAGTGACAAAAAGTTAATATAATGAAACTTTTCGTTTATTTTCAAAGAAGTAGTTTTAGAAAAATTGTGTATAAATTTGCAACACAGGGGAGTGAGAAAGTCTAAATTTTATTACCAGAATTGTAGTAAAGTAGATGAACTATTATATTCCAAAAAAAGTTCATTAGATTTAGATAAACTTGTCATATCAAAACTCAATATTGCGTGCGTTAAACAATAGATTCCCGGAGAATCAAAATTTGCCTGTTCCCCTGAATGATTTTTTTTTTTTTTTTTTTTTTACATTCTATAAATGTTCAAAATTCTTTTGGATTTGTGAAATGAAATAAATTGCACACAAAGGGATAAATAGGAAACATTTTTGCTAAATTTCATTAAATTTATTACAGCGGTAGAATGTCGCTTTTTCATTAAGAAATAATTGTTCCACTTATTTATATAGATATTGATTAAGACTTTGAAATCTTGTTATTTTATTTTTTATTTATTATCAAAATAAGCATAATGCTTATTTAAGAAAGTGTAAATGCATAATTATAAGAAAGTTTAAAATAATTTTAATATATTTTATAGACAACCAAGCGTCCATTAACCGCTGGTACGTTATTTAAAAACTCCATGATAGAATTAGTAAAAACACTGGCAAGTAAAGAACCATTTTATGTACGATGTATAAAACCCAACGAAAATAAATCACCGATAGGTATAGACGATGAACGAGTTGAACATCAAGTTCGTTATCTTGGACTTCTAGAGAATGTTCGAGTGAGAAGAGCTGGATTCGCACATCGACATAGATATGATCTCTTCCTTAAAAGGTAATTTGAATTATTAACCGCTCTAATATTTCAGTATCTTTGGTTCTAATTCTTTTCTTCTTCTTTTTTTCAAAGATACAAAATGATTTCACAATTTACTTGGCCAAATTTCCGTTCCGGTTCCGATCGAGATGGTACACGAGTTTTAATCGATGAAAAAGGATTTTCGAATGATGTTAAATATGGCAAAACTAAAATATTTATTAAATCACCTGCGACACTTTTTAAACTTGAAAAGGTTAGTTTATTATAACGCTTTTATTTTCTAATAAGAAGTTTTTTCATGAATTTAATTGCTAAAAATGGTTGCCAGATGAGAGCCGATCTAATTCCTGGCATTGTTGTGCTTTTACAAAAACAATGGCGTGGTGCTTTATGCAGAATGAGATATCGTAAGATGAAAGCTGCTCTGAAGATTATGTCGATTTATAGACGATATAAATTGCGTTCTTATGTTACACAATTAGCGTTTACTCTGAGGTAGATTTATATTTTCTATTATTTATTTTATCGATTATTTGATGATGTACCTGCAGTTGACGTCTGTGGTGTGATGAGTCCGTCAGTGAAGATTTTTATTAAAATAATTAAAGAATTATTCCATCTTCATATAGGACATCTAATTATTAACATTAATAATATTAATAATAGTCTGAGGTTCCTAAACTTTCCTTGCCCATAAGAAAATAAACAAATGAAACATTGCCTGCAATCCATTACCATAACTATAAGTTACTAAATATGTAGATGGAGTAACTTTAAAGTCAAGTCCATTGCGACTTAGAAGAACTATTGAACTTTTTTTTACTAGAATGAAGCTGTCTGTAGATGTGTAATATGTATTGTGAGCGTATTTGTCTGATGGTGAGCCATTTTCTAAGTTTCCATTTATTACATTTGCCTCCACTTGTATTATGTGATTATTGGAAAAGTTAATGCAAATTTTGTTCAGTTTATAGACTGGATAATCGTAGGGTCGTCAAGATTTTTTTAAGTATAGCAACATTCAACATAACTATATATTGGTCTCTGTCAAACTTCAGTACTTGCAGCTTGACACTGAACTTTACAAGCATGCTGATAATAAATTTTAACAAAGTATTTTATTCATCAAAATAAAAATAAAAAAACAGAAATCTGTGAAACAAAAAATGAACTAGTGAGTAAAGTATGATTTTTACAAACTCGAGTTCAGAGTTTGACCGCAAGAGCGCAGCGAGTGCATCAAACTAGACGAGAGTTGTAAAAAATACTTCACTCACGAGTTAAATATTAAATTTTTTTCTGCAATTGTATTAACTTCTTAATTTATATAAAAAAATATGGAAAGGTTCAAATACTGTGAATGTATTTTAATTCAGGTTAAATACTTGCTCTCTTTATAACCTGTCCCGCTTGGTGTTGCGTGTCCACTCATCTGGGATTGGTACGTTCTTGTTTCCGCGTATTGCCGCTAGATGTCGAGCTAATTAGGGTTGAATAATGTTACTTTTACCCACTACTGAGAGAAAGTAGTGTGTAACTCATTTCTGTGTGAAAGTTGAAGTTTCTTCATTAAATTTAGTGTAAACATTATTCAACGATGGCAGAAACAAAATTTAATTTGCATTCATTTCTTTATAAATGTTATCTTGGTTTTAAAAATATATTATCAATTGCTATTGTTTTTTTAGGGGTGCTAAAAACTTGAAAGATTATGGGAAATCTTTGCGATGGCCGGCGCCAAGTATTGCTTCCAAGCCTGTGGTACCACTTTTAAGAATAATGTATGATAGATGGAGGGCTGGAATGATTCTTAAACCATATCCAAGAAGTGAATGGCAGCAGTTGAGAATGAAGGTGAGCTAATTTAATATTCCATCCCAC
>JAAEAF010007266.1:62203-79739 GCA_011037195.1 Triatoma infestans
GATAAAATCATAGATGTTCAATCGTAGTTGAATTGGCTTTCGCCAGCTTGAATATCTACTTGCATATTCAGATAGCTTCATATCCCAACAGCCTATAAACAAAATATAGGTTCCCCACCATTTATATAGTCTGTAATAAGGAAAAACGTATGGCGCAATAATCAATGAAGACGCCAAGGGGCGCCAGATTTGTAGGAAGGTGTGTGAACAGCACGCATAGTACCCTTGGCAGTGTAATTCTGGCTCTTGATCCAGGTTGCTTTCCACTTACTTTTCACGATACTGCATCAACACCGTTTAGCCATCATAGGAATCGTAGCAATCTGATTTCTCGCAATAATAGCAAGTCCGCTATTCTACTGGATTAATGAAGTTATTTAATGTAAGAGAACTAGATTCCAAGTAGCTAAAGTTTGAGAAAATTGTCTGTTATAATTGTAATAATTACAGTAAAAGAAAGACGTTAAAAGTGTTCCACCTATTTATTTATTTTAATTACTTTGTAACATAATGTATAATCTCTCAATTCATAACGTATTACTTTCTTATGTTTGTGCAGATATCAGCTGCATGTGCACTCAAAGGTAAACGTGCAAGTTGGGGACAAGAACGTAAATGGGAAGGCAATTACCTTGGACTGTCGTCCGAAAATCCTGACGTTGCTATTTATAATACTAGTATTCGAAATTTAAAGAATTCCGATCATTTTAATTGTGTAAGTAATGAAACATCTAGTTTTATTTATATTTTGGAATGTTATTATTCATAATGATTTTCCAAAAGAAAAAAAGTCTTTTCTTTTGAAGAATAATTTCTATTTATATTAGATTGTATTAAGGACTCCTTTGACGGTCAATCAAGCAAGAGTAGTCTTTAGTTTGTGCTTCCTATTTTAGTACAAAAATATATATCAATAAAGACAGTAATAATAATAATTGTATAAGTTTTCAGTATTACGTAATTTTTATATCTTAATTTTTTTCAAGGTTTGGTTTACTTTTCTTCAAACTATTTTAATTTTTTATAGATTCTCTTTTCAAGCTATATAGTAAAAACAAATCGTTATAATAAATGTGCTGACAGAGGATTGTTAGTTACCGAATATGCCATATACAAATTAGATTTAACCAAGTTTAAACCAATGAGAAGTGGAATTCCAATACAAGAGGTAAATTTAAACAATATTTTCATATGAATTACTATTATTTGAAATACTGTAATAAATTATCTCCATTTATTAGATAACTGGAATAAGTATAAGTCCAGGAAGAGATCAACTGATTGTAATACATACAAACAAAGGTAATGATCTTGTTGTTACATTAAGAACGTCAGAAGATCGAGTTGGTGAACTTGTCGGTGCATTGTGTACGCGATATTTACAGTAAGTTAATTTAAATACGTTAAAATTTAGGTTTTATAATTCTACGTATACAGGGTGTCCCATTTAAACGGGCCATTTTTGAAATAACTCTTAAAGGAAGGAAGTTATTTAAAAAGTAAAAATAAAGTTTGTTGCAGTATTTTCGCTCTAGTTTATGATGGTGTTCGCGTTTTTTGATTTTATTGCCGCCTTGCACCTTAAACCGGTGCTGGCGATTTCTTTTTCGATAAAAAAATATTTCCTATTTATTCAAAATGACCTCGGCTTAACGGCACAAGCGCCCACTTAGTGGCACGATTAAATGGGACACCCTAAATATTATATTAGTATTTTAAGGCGAGTAATTATGTAAAATAAAATTCAGAGACTCGGCTAAGCTTTGGAACTCAATAGGGAAACTTGGAATAGTTATTGTTTAACCATCCTGCAGTTATTAACGGTGTATCGAGTTACAGTATATGTGTATATTTACATTACGAAGAATAAGTAATCTTAGCTTTTGATAAATAATTTTTGAACATCAGAGAAAATAAAAGACTGCTTAGCTCCGTGATGGTCACATTTGTTTGGTGTTATCTTTTTTTTTTTTTTTTTTTTCCACAACCTCCCTTTTGTATCACTGGCCACTACTGGGAGCCTTTAAATAAGAATTCCTCTGAAGTCTGATCTTCGGTTCATGGATTAAGCAAAACATTTCCAATAAATTATTTTATCAAATTTATTTAGACGCGATGTTTCAGGATTTTTTAGCCAACATCATCTAGAGCATTAGGGGGAGATTCTTTGGTCACAGTTCACTTTTGTTTGCAGTTTGATGCATGGTGGCTTTGATGAAATGTTGTTTCGCTGCTACTATGCGGGGTATTTACCGTTAATGAATAAGATCTTTCATTAAAGAAAAAATACAAATTCGTTTAATATTTCGAACATAGACAGTTATTTTCCTTTTTTTTTTCCTATCCATGAATTCGGCTACTCAATTTAAAAAAGCTGCGCTGGCGACGGATGTTGTTCGTTTAGTTGGAAATCCAGGGGGCACTTGAGAACAATTTCCGACGCGAACAACCTCTCCCCTAATAATGAACTATTTTTCTAGATTAATAAATTATTTTCCTAGCATATGTTAAAAGAAATATTTATATGTAAATATTTGAATAAGTTTTTATTTGTCTAGATTACGTGGAAGTGAACTAAGAGTCAATGTTGCTAGCAGATTTCATTGCATGCTAGGTAATAAGAGCCGTCCTTTGCGGGTTGAAGTTAATCAAGAGACTCATCTTGCTGGTTTCAAAAAAGATTCCACAAACAACGGCATCATATATATGTTGCCTCCTAATTTTGCTCTAAGAGCGCAATAAGATTATTTTTTATTATCGTATTCACAATTAACGATTTAAAACATTATCTATTAAGAAAAAAAAAAACGAGTAAAGGGTCCATTTTAGATATAAAGAAGATTAATTTGGCGAGACTTTAATTTACGCTTTTAAAAAATACTGCTGCCTTTTATTATTCTTCCTAATCATAGTGCCATCGCACAAAAAAAATTATGTCACTTTGTTTTGTGTATTGAACTAATTTAAAAGATTTTTTTTTTACGTATATTCAGTACAAAATGACCATTATAAAGATGAAAAAAAAAAAAAAATTTATTGGATAGGCTTCACTCTTTTTTTTTATTCACAAATTTTCTATCACAGTTTTTTTAATAATTTATATTTATTATTTAATAATAACAATTAAAACTTCTGTGATTACAATAACATTTATTTATTTATATATATATTTTTTATTAATCATAAACAATGAAAGAACCAAGGAAAAACAAAAATCATGCTTCAGAGATATCTATAACCTTAGGTGTATACTCACTTATAATACTGTTGCTGCATCACAAACATTTTCATCAATATTATGACAGAAAAATGTAGTAAACAGATCGCTTAAGTTAAAAAAAAAATAAATAAATAAATTCAAATTTCGTTTATCTTTCAACCAGTATTATACATTTTAGTAAGAGAAAGTAATAAGCAAAAGGTATAATACGAAAGCAATTACCTTGTATATGGTTTTACTTATGTAATCATTACATAGATTGCAGATAAAACGTAGTTTGAAAATATTTTACATTAATTACGTTAAGTTTAATCTTTCTTAACTCACATATTTAAATAAGAATAGCTTGGATTGTTTTTGGCACTGAATTAAATACAAAAAATCTTCAAAAGTTCTATAATTTTTACCATACGAATGAAACATAGTTTCTTACTATTATATGACAGAGATGGTTTAAGGTTTAGTTTAACAGTGGATTCATACTAATTTCATCTGTCTCAGTAAAAGCGTGTATTTGTATGAATGCGTACACTTACCAGTCGATGCGTACATTTACTTGGAATTTTAGTTAAATAGGATTAATAAAGTAAAACTTTTGATAAAACTTAAATAACTAAGACCGAAACTAAAAACATAAGAAGAAAATTTATTATAAACAAACATAAATGGTATCTGGACATAACGCTTGCTTAAAAAACAAACAATATTTTCTTCCTTACTATCACAAACAAAGCGTAAGAAATCAAATTTATAGGTTTAGAATGTTTCATTTTAGATTCATAAAAATTTTTCGTAGTTTCCATACTTTAAGTAGTTGAACTTCAGAAATGTATAAATGTTCACTGATAAGTGTCCGCATTTACTGAAATAACGCTTTTATTGAAATACAAATAAATTTATAATGTAATTCAATATCTACATCCCAAATTTCCCATTTTTGTAATACTGACATGTTTCAATAAGTGCAAAGCTATTATTTGTTATCAGTATTTTACATTATACCATATTAGCAACTTTTATACACATCATATCAAACTTTTAGAAGCAACAAAATATCGTACAATTACCTTACACTAAGAAAGGCTTCTTTTCTATCGTGTTACCCAGTTATCTTCCCTATAAGTTAATTACATATATTTATATATTTTTGCAAATTATTTTTAATTTAAGAGGCCACAAAGAAAAACCATAAAACTTATTCAATACTATTTTAGTTTTCATTAAAAATCTCACCTCCTAAAAAATTGCTTAATGTACTTAAAAAAAAAAAATTGTGCCTTAAAAAGTGCCTGCTTTTTTTTTTATTTTTATACATATTTGATCTCTGAAAAATATTTTTCCCGAAATGTTAGATTCCAAAAAAATAAAAATCTAATTATTATTTAAAAAATATAATAGTGAAAAATGTATTATATTTATTTTTATTAGTATTTAAAGTTTATATTTATTGGAAGATATGATGTAAACCTTTTGTAAACAACATGGTGCTGAGATATATTATGTATTTCCAGAAATTTACGAGTGAGTTACGAAAAAAAGAAGTATTTTTTGTACTTAGTTTCTTTTTTATTTACAATTTTTTATTTAAATATCGTTACTTTTTAATATTTGTTATACAGTTTAGTATTGTTAGGTAGATATAATATTAATTATATAAAAGAGTGCCTTTATAATTTTGTTGAAGGTGAAGATATTTATTATTATTTTTGGTGCATGACATCTTTTTTTGTCATTATTATTATTATTATTATTATTAGTATTAGTATTATTGTCCCCTAGCTTTAGCGAGAGCTTGCGTGCTAACTTAGCCAACGTGATCTTTCCCGCCATAAAATTATGTGGACCTGGGCGGCATGCGGTACAAAGACTTAATGCTCAGTAAACTTGAGTCATAATGTAAAACACAGATTTCCGTAATGCGAGAACGTCCTTGTTAATGAGATCAGGAGCTCTACGAGCTTATTGGATGATACTATACGCTAAGATCTCAGGGATCAGTTCAGTTTAGGTCTAGTCTCAGCTAACCTGAAATGATTTTGCCAAGGCTTGGTGTTTTGCGGCCCAGGGAACGGCAGTACTCCCAGCGAAGCTTTCCGATCTGGCTTTATCAAGCTTGGTATCTCGGACTACTCATCGATGGTAATGGCAAAGTAAATTAATAATAATTATTATTATGACTATATTATATAGTATATTACCGATATTGCCATATAACTGCAAACATGGCAGCTTAGTGAGCCATTAAAAAAATATTCGCACAAGAGTTAGAAAATTAGTAACTTAAAAAGCAGTCGCTTCTCGATTAATGGATTAATTGAAAATAAATATTGACAATTAAAAAAAAACCAAAGAAAATAATTTTTTGTTTCAAAATTGGAAATTATTCGACGGTTTTTGTGATATACCCTAATTTAATTGCTAGAAAGATTCATTTTCATTATAAATTTTTCATTTACATTACGATACATTCTAATTTTTATTTAAAAAAAAAAAAATATAAAACTGTTTAAAAAAAGAATTAACGTAAATTTATTTTATGTTTATACTGTAAATAATTTGTAAAGTATTAACTAAATTGTAAAATATTATTTCCGATGTTACTAATGATTTATAAAAGTTTCTTGTTAAAAAAAAGATATGTACATATATTAAGATTTAAAACAAAAGCCAACTATTACGCTTTATATGATTGATTGCCTTTATTATATATTTTGATGTGCCTTAATTAATTTTATAGATTTAATAACATAAAAAAAATATATATGTATTAAATACTTATTTTAATGTTAATCATTTGTAGTTTACCGAAGCAAAGATTAAATTCCCATTCGAATGTGGCTATTAAATTGTGATTGTCATTTTGTAATTCTGTGCACTCATGGAATGCATGTGAATACCCTTATATAGCCTATGAATTTCCCAGATCTGAATATTCCATGCGTTTTACTGTATCTAGAAAAACACACATTTGTTTTAAGATGTAACATGTACTTCCACACGATTTTCTCTTCAAGTGTGGTGCATGCCTGTAACATATAGTTGAAGTCAGCTCTTTACATCAACTATGATATAGTCTTGTCCTTACGCGTTGGTCTAAAAGCTACCGCACTCGCCTTTCGTGCGAGAATTCAGGGTTCGATTCCCGTGAGGTCAAAGTCGGTGTTGACCCAGCATCGTGATGAAAAGTGGGAAGCTACAGTTAGTAGCGCCCTAGGTAGCGAAGGCCGGAACTATAAACGGCGTGGGAACTGCGGCGTGCTTACCACATGCCTCCCCTTTCAGATCGCCGTCTGGTAACCCTTCGCCCTTCATGGGCTGTTGCAGCATAGGGTTTTTTTTATGATATAGTCTTACTCTTATGATGGACGAAAATCCGAAACCATACAGAAGCAACAAAAATAAGCTTGCTAGAACGGATGAAATCCCAGATATTATAAGCATTGCGGATTCAAGGAGTCTCTCTTTCTTTTCTCTGCGGGCTCTTCTCCTTTGTGGGCCTTGTTTTCCAGTCTAATCGATTCTGTGTGACTAGCTTTCCAGCGGCTTTCTACTCGATTCCATTTCCTGCGCTCACACCAGTGGCCTCCACACTGTCCTCATCTTCTTTTCCGAATATCTGCTATCCCAGATTTTCTTCGGTATCGATCTTCGGCTCCATCCTAACTAGAAATCTCGCCCAGTTTTTGCCTCCATTCTTAGAGAGAGATAATTTGAGGTTTTTGTTGCATTCATAAACATGGCGATAAATCATTTGCTGTAAATAATATTCCATTCATCCAACTTAAGAGTTTTCTCTCCGAAATCAGCTGCCTTCTTACCCGCCTTCGATATTGTCCCGATCTTAGTTTTTGGATTAAATACCTATTTTGGACTTTATTGACTTTGACTTTGAATCTTTGTTAACTTGACAGCTTAGGTAGATATTTAAACTTAGCTACCTTATCAAGGACTTCAGGCATAAGAGAGCAATTCCTCTCCAAGTTTAACTGTCTCTTCTGTAGTATAAATTTGGTTACTGTTGTATCTTTAAAGAGAAAATAGCTTCACCGAATAAACTGGTTTCAGGCATTCGCATATCTTGGGGATCGTTGAAAACAAAAAACAGTAATAAAAAAAATGGACGGTTCCGTTTTTCTCAACTAGGTGTAAAGATAGGGGAATACTCGAAAGGGGATAAATAAAGGGAAAGGGGATATTAAGAATATGTAAATTTTCGTAGCCACATTCGAATTGCAAAATGGCCCCTATTGTATTTTTTTTATAATAATTATAGATACATATTTCCAAAACTTTTATTCTAAGAAATTATAAATCATTCCTTAAGATATTTGTTTTTCTTTTTGTCTAATTGTAAAAATTGGCCTGTAATTTCTATGTGATGATTAATAACAAAAGCTGATTAAATAAAAACATGCTATTGAATTTTTGTCTATTTTGAAATTTAATGTAATAAAAAGGGTTCCTGTAAAGGGATCCAAAGTAGAGAGAGACAAAATTGAGAATCTCACTCGCTACCTAGGCCAGACTAGAGTGGAATATACCGCTGCGCTAGCCCTACTAGGCAGTCTTTAGAACAGTTTATACAGCAATTACAATGCGTCAGAAACCAACTATTACCCTTCTTTTTACTCAATCTAAATCTCTCGCGACCTAATTTCTATTTACATGTAATGGCAGTTTTGTTTCTTATATTATACAGTGTTCAGCATTCATTCTAGCTTGGTTCTCAAAAACCTTTTCTCACTAATTTCTCTCCTTCTAAAACCAATTAAAGTCCCCAAAATTTATCGCATTCTTTCGGGCATATATGAGAACTATTGCGCAGCGCTGCTGAAGAATATAGCGATTCATTTTAAACCTAAATCGAGACTAATCGTCGAATGGTCTGTGAGCGGTAGGTACTTCTGGAGAGTCTCACTTCTGGTTTCTCGGTTTTCTTCAAAAATCAGAATTTTGAGACTTAATTCTTATTAATATTATTGTCGTAAAAGAATCGTGTAATATAATGAAATGCATTTTAGAAGGAAGTCTAATGTCACTCTCCTCAGTACGATTATAAAATTCGTTTTCCCAGGAAACTGTGTCAAACGAAATTGCTAAAAGCCACATGAGTATTTGTAACAGGAGAACAAAAAAAAAAAAATTAGTAACGTGATACTATTTGAAATTTTATATCTTTCAATATGCTTTTTTCTTTAATTCTGACTGGTTTCGAATTTTTTTCGATTACCAGAGTTCGTTAGAAATGTTGACAAACACTTTCTAAGTTTTTGTCACTACATATATTTCTAATAGGGTTGCCAGATCTAATATATTTAATATCACCCTGATATATTTTGTTCTTATTGATATATGATATTAGACTTTAAATATACGTCCAAAAATTATATAATTATCAGATCACTGCGATGATAGCAATAATAATTCGTATTAGCACGCTCATCTCGCGTCACACAATCAGTGTACAAGTATTGAATGCTGATTGTCTGATAGGAGTCTCGTTATGGCGCGCGCCTAGCTTGCGCCAACGCATTCCGCCAGTCCCGCTCTCGCCAAGTATCAGAAATTACAAAACTAAAAATTTATGTTATAAATACTTTGGTTGGTGCTCTACACCAACTGACATTGGTGCTCTACATCATATGACATTGACGCCTAAGATTTAACGGCCTCAGCTCTATGTGCACTTATTACTTTCTCCTAATCCTTAGTAAGAGCAAGTATTGTAATCGTGACAAATTTTCGATATCGAGTTTTCACTTTAAATATCCGTTTTTAAATCTCCTGAGTCCAAAAAAGTGGTTTTTAGCTAATGGTCTGTGTGTGTGTGTGTGCGCGCGCGCGAGTGCGTGTGTGTGTGTGAACAGCATAGCTCCAAAACGAAAAATCGTAGAAAGATGAAACTTGACATTTCGTTTAGGTATCATCATGGGATCTGACAGTACGTTATCTGTCAAATTCATCAACCGGAAGTAGGACTTTACACATTTTTTTTTTGCATTTTCCTCAAAAATGCTCTGACGATTTTCTTCAAACTTGGTAAATCAACTATACATACAAAGATCTACAACTTTTGTTTGAAACATTTCTCTGGGAAAATTCATTTATGGGCAGTTATGGGGGAAGGGTGGGGTTAGGTTTTCATCTAAAGTGCTATTTCAGTTTATTAAACAATTCTGTCATCTAAATAAAATTAATTAGAATTGAATATGTTGTTGAAATTCCGAGTTTGAAATAAAATCGGATAACCGGAAGTGCGTTCACTTTACCACTTTACTAAATGATTTTTTTCTCTTTTTACGATTATCTCAAAAATGGCTCCGACGATTTTCTTAAAAAACACACAAAATCTACAACTTTTATTTAAAACATTTCTCTGGGAAAATTCATTTAAGGGGGGGTCATGTTTTTCTCTAAAGTGCAATTCAATTCTATCATCCAAACAAAATTAATTAGAAATAAATAGATGGCCAAAATTCCGAGTTTTAAGAAAGTTAGTAAACCGAAAGTGCATTTTTACTGAACCGTTTTTTCAGTTTTTGACGAATTTCATTAAATTTGGTACACAAACTATAAAACTTGTCAATTATAATTTTGAGAACTGGAGTAGGGGAAGGTTGTGTGAGTGTTTCACACCAGATTTTTTTTGTTATAAATTAACGATTTTAGAAAGATTTAAGTTGGTTTTTATTTAATAATGTTTTCAAAAAAATGTGGTATATTTCTTTCCTAAATGATGTACTTTTAATCTTAATCATATATATTTACATTTTTCATCTGGCAACCCAAATTTCTAATGAAAACTCAGTTTTGAAAATCTGGACATATAAGACTTCCTCTTTCAGGAGAAAGCTAAAGTAATGTGAACCAATTAAATGCTATAAATCTAAGCTGAATTCGCCTATAAGAATGAATGAATGCGTGTTAACGTGAAACTATCGTTTTTATTAATTTTACCTTTAACCCCCCCCCCTCCTTTAAATAATATGATAGTTTATAATAAGAACAGCATAAATAAAAATCCGAAAAATCACACTAGGTAAGTGTTTTACAATTAATTTAATTTTACAAAACTAGATAATCCATTGGAATATTGCAAAGTAAATCTGAAACCAAAGGTTTCATTTCTTTCGGGCGAAAGTAGTTCGATCAACGGATAAAACAAATTTTTTTTGGTCTCTCGCGATTTTCTCGTCAGGCTCCAAATATTTTTTTATTAATTACTATTTAACATTTTTGTTTTAAAGAAGTTGATTGGGTTTAAGGAAGTTATGCGGGATAATTCAGAGTTTGCTATTACGTGTGTAACTAAACCGTCAAGTCTTTTCTTTAAAGTCAATTTTCAATGTATAATATGGTTATGTAATCCATTTATGTTTATGTTAAAAATTCAAAGGAAGACAAAAGTTGACTACTTTAAAATGAGAAAGGTATCAGTATATACCAATAAAAGTTTCCAAAATGAAATTTTTCCCCTTTTATCAATTAACTTCCCACCTAACTTTGATAAACATAAAAAATTATGATTACGAAATAAGCAAAAAAATAAAATAAGAGACAAAAGATTTTAAATTTTCCATTTCAAACAAGTAAAGTAATTTGCATTTATAGAAGTCGCCTCCTCCCTGAAACGTTTTTATTAATTTCATGTATAGTAACATATGATTTCATTAGGATTATATAAGAATAAAAATTTAATTGGAATTAGTTTCATATAAACTGTTACAACTACATATAAAAGTAATTATATTCAGTTTTAATAGTTCAGTCTTGGCATCACTGATATATGATTATTTACAACATACCTCAAACCTCCTCTGTTTTCGTGCTAATATTTGCGTTACATTCGTTCGGGGATTCGTTATATTTTTACTGATATTATTAGTATTTTAAGTGAAATGTGTCATTTTATTTACAATAGTTGCACTAACTAAAAAAAAAAATTATTATTATTATTATTTGTAGTAGTAGTAAAAATTAAAAACTTTGGATATAGTTTATTTACGAGTTTTTAAAACGTAATATGATTTGGACTTATTTACAGTTGTTTTGTTGATTAGCTTATCATTCATATGTAAAATTATTGCTGTTTTACAGATTTTAAAAGAAATGAGTTATCATCGAGGAGGAGATGGTAAACCAAGAGGATTTGGTTTTGGTGGATTTCAGTTGATGAGTAAATCGGAAAGAGCTGCAGCTTTACCTCCACCACCTTCGGCGGCACTCAGTAAACAAGGCTATTCAACAATGACTTCAATTACAGAGAATGCACTTTCAGCATCTTGGGGAATACCGAAAAAGAGATCCAAAACTGAAGAAGAGTGAGTCAAAAATATGTTTTTGTATGTTCTCTAACTTTTATCTATTTATTATTAATTCTTCTGCTCTCAAAGTATATTCGGGCAAAAATGAGTTGTACGATTGGCATGTAATGTGGTTGTTATTTAATATTAATATATCTTAATGTTTTATGATTTAGATAAGCTAGGGATTTTTTTTTAAATATCAATTTTCTTCTTTTTGAAAAAGATATTTCGATGAAGAAGATGAAACTCCTAGACTGGATTATATTCCTGCACCTGGCAGTCCAAGTGCTGCACCTAAACAAGATACAGATTCAGATGAAGAAGATCCTCTTGATGCTTTTATGGCTGGAATTGAATCTCAGGTATAATGTTTCAATCCAGTATTTAAGTGAGATTATGTTGTGTATTTCAGTATTTTTTTATGTAATAAATCTTATTTATGAACTGTAGATGAGATCTCAGGCAGTAAAGGCTGGGCAAGAAAGTGGAGAACAAGACAAGAGTAAAGGAATTAGAGATGATATTGAAGAAGAGGATGTTGAAGAATCATATTACAGGTATGAAAGTGATAAAGTTCATAAAGTGATACAATTTTTTTTTTACAATATCTCATAATGTAGTGTTTGTAATCGTGTCAGATTCATATAATTGATTGTTATCTATCTATTGATTGGTTCTGAGAATAAGTGATCTGACACGAAATTAGCCGAGAAAATCGAATAACTGGCAGAACCATTTAGTAGGATTAGTTTTTATTATTTTCTTGAGATAGGTTTCAGCGCTTTCTTTAAACATTATAAATGAACCTCTTTTTTGGCACTTTCCCGAGAAAATAGATTAAAGGAGATCTTGCAAGAGTTTTAATATCCCACTTTCATCTTAAATGTGTTAAGTGTATTTGAGATCTAAATAATAATGTAAGTTGTGTACTAAAAAAAATTATAAGTTAAGATTATGCTTTTCACGCTAGATTTTTTTCATTACATAGGTACATGGAAGAAAATCCAAGAGCCGGAATCCAAGAGGAGGAATCAGATATGGAAATTGAATATGATGAAGATGGCAATCCTATTGCACCAAAAAAATCAAAAGTATTTTTTTGTTATATTTAATTTAAGAGTTAAACTGTTAATTTGTCTGTCGTATATAACATAAAAAAACATAATTTGCACAGTATATTGATCCATTACCAGCCATCGATCATTCAACAATTGAATATAGTGAATTTATAAAGAACTTTTATGTGGAACATGAAGATATAGCAAATTTAGATGAAAACAAAGTAGTGGATTTGAGAACAACGCTAGGAATCAGGGTGTCCGGAGCGAATCCGCCTAAACCTGTTACCAGTTTCGGTCATTTTGGGTATGACTTTTTTTTATTATTTTATATAATAATAATTGAAAACAAAAAATCTCTTTATTTTATAAAATGGTTCATGAGAAATAAAAAATAGAGTGGTTCTGGTATTACAGAAGACGTGGGCATTTACAGGAGAATCGCAAAAATATTTCGCATTAATCTTTTAACCCTTTGAATTTGAGAACCACCATGCTTTGTAAGCCATGATATCAACTGGAAATTATCAAAATTCTTATTAGGAAACTATTTTATTAGTTAATTCTTTTTACTGTTTTCGAATTTAACTTGAGTATCAATATTGTATATGCTAACTTTTTAGGACTATAAATTATATTGTTTTATGCTTTAATTTCTTTACAAACAAAATCTATGAACTAAAAACAGAAAAAAAAACTTGATATCCTGGCTTCATAGATTAAATTAAATTTTTAAAATCCTAAAGGTTCGATGAACAACTGATGAAAGCGATAAGAAAGTCTGAATACACCCAACCAACGCCAATACAAGCTCAAGCAGTGCCTGCTGCCCTATCAGGCAGGGATATAATTGGTGAGTAATGAATTTAAACTTTTATAAAACCTGGTCTCCCCTCAACTTTTTGACATCATCATAAGTGAATAAATAAGTTGTCAGTTAGTAAGTTGAATGTTTTTAATTTTGGTATATTATTATTTTTTTGTTCAATAATTTTTTTTAATTGGAAACCTGATAATGCAGTCCTGTTTAAGCTGGAGCAATACGAGCGCACTTTTAATAGCGTGCGAGTACGTTGTGATATCTTGCAATTAAGATTCTTACAGGTGCTATAGATTTTGTAATTTCCTGAAATTATGGAAATAAAACAATAGATATAACTTTAATTCCATGACTTTAATTTGTGACTTTTAATTTATGACTTTAATTCCTTAAATGAATGGAATTCATTGACAAGGTTGTACCTACAACTTTGTTTGCATATATGTATGTACTTAATCGCAATAAATAATCGTTTAGTTACTGTTGTCTCTTACTGCTATTAAAAAAGGTGTAGCGATCCTATGAAAATTTCAAAAATGAATTTTCACAGAAATACATGCTTTTAGTTTCCCACAAATGGAAATCAAGTTTCAAATGTGGTAAAAAGTTCTTTCTAAGAGGTGTAAAAAATGCACCAAATATTATTCTAAATCTATTAAATCTCTATAAAATAATGTTATCGGAATGAAAAATGTCATTTACAGTCTGAAGGAGTTCAGGGATGAAATGAAGATAGATATTTAAAAGGGTGTTTAAGAGGCAGTTTATAATCATGTTTTTCCTTAGGTATCCGAGGCCATTTTCATGAAAAACACTTGAGTTTTCGGATTGAAACCGCATCAGTGGTTTGCTGGAAACCGACTTTTCGCCCATGTTGCATTAAGCTTCTTCACATTGTTCCCACAGTTTCAAGCTGAAACGACCTGGCGCGATAGTCTCAACCCGGAAACTCAAGTGTTTATCGATTTATAATCATTATATGATTTTGAAAACGGAAGATTATTATTTTATCATTATCATTGCAAAGATCGTCATTATCACTGCGCTCGTAAGGCTCCAATCTTAATAAAGACGGTTTTACACTGAGGCGACCTATTTACTGCTGCAGATGACAAACAGGTGCTCCGCAAATTATAGCAGTTATAGATTACTTGCCACAGTATAAAGCAGTGTATTTATCTCTTATACATAGTAATTTAGAAAACTGTCAAATTCAAGATTTTAAGATTCAGGGAAGGGAATAGTGGTTAGTGTACTGGACTCCCCCGTGGAGGACCCGGATTCGAGTCCAGCTGTACTGCTCTTAGATTTTTTCTTCGTAGGAGCCTCTACAGCTCACTGTGCGGTGATGGTCAGTGCTGTTTGTAATGAGATAACACTATCCGGAGGCCGGCAGTGCACTGAGAAGGCTCCGGGCGCCAATGACCATAGATGTTGACGCGCCTTAAATTAAAAAAAAAAAAAAATCAAGAAATTAATGAGAACTTTGTCTCTTTTGTCTACAATATTTCTGAGGAAGTAGCGACTTTTCTTAAATAATGCTTTATAATTTTAACTTCTTAGGACTTGAGTTTCATTTTTACAGGTTGCTGCCGATGGATAAAAATATTGAATGAACTCATGTTGCCACCCTTCTTCTAAGTTATTGATATTTATTCATTTACTAGGATTATTATTATTTTTACTCAATAAGATGATTTAATTGCTTGTAGGTATTGCTAAGACAGGAAGTGGTAAAACTGCTGCGTTCATATGGCCTTTATTAGTACATATAATGGATCAAAAGGAATTGACGGTCGGTGATGGTCCAATCGGATTAATATTAGCGCCAACTAGGGAACTATCTCAACAGGTTTATAATTTGATTACTTTAATTTTTATTGTAAATATATTAAAGGGCAGCTAGATAGTGATGGTGGAAGTGTATAGTCACTTCTTCAGGAATGTTGTTGACCCTGAGTAATCGCTACCAAACAATCATAAATTATACCTAGGAACAGCAGAGGCACTTGATGCGTGCCAGTACTTGTGTTTAGCACCTCCACTCGCAAGTTCACTATACCCATAAATTCACTTGTGAGTTGTTTATACCTTCACTGACGAATACATTCATTTACAAATAGATATAGTAGTAAGACAGTAGGTCTAAGTCTCAATGGTTCTACTTTGTTACTTTGTCTAGACATTCACTAGTTGTGACCCATTTTTATTTTTTCCAGATTTATAGTGAAGCGAAAAAGTTCGGGAAAGTTTACAATATAAATGTGGTTTGCGCTTATGGTGGTGGTTCAAAATGGGAGCAGTCTAAAGCTTTAGAAGAAGGGGCTGAAATTGTGGTCGCTACGCCTGGCAGAATGATAGATCTAATTAAGATGAAAGCCACTAATTTGCAAAGAGTCACGTTTCTGGTACTCGACGAAGCAGATAGAATGTTTGATATGGGTTTTGGTAAGTTTGTAAAGTCATATTTTATGTTTAACATGATTGAATAGGCAAAAAAAAAAAATCATTTTTTACATTTCTAGAACCACAGGTTCGTTCCATATGTGATCATGTGCGACAAGATCGTCAAACGCTTTTATTCTCTGCTACTTTCAAGAAAAAAGTTGAGAAGCTAGCGCGCGATGTATTAACAGACCCTGTGAGGATTGTACATGGTGAAGTTGGTGGTGAAGCCAATGAAGATGTCTCACAAGTAGTGCTGGTTTTATTGGAATCAAATAAACTACCATGGTTGATAGCACATTTAGTAGATTTCCAGTCCACTGGTTCTATATTAATATTTGTTACGAAAAAGGTAAGAACATTTTTTGGGTTATACAGTATTAGTACCAACTAACAATACTTTAATCTTTTAAATATTACTAATAACAAAATAAAAATAAACCTAAGGCGCAACATCCCTTGAAGGGCCAAGCTTATCTGACGGCGATTTGTTATAGGGGGCGTGTGGTAAGCACGCCTTGGTTCCCTCGCCGTTTAGTTGCAGCTTTCGCAACTGTAGCTTCCCATTTTTTCTCACGAGGCTGGGCAACACAGACTTTGCACCGTCAAGGGATCGAACCCGAATACTTGCGCCAAAGACCAATGTATTTAGTAATAATACATACATAATATTTAGTAATAATAAGTTTACTAATAATACTAAAATATTATTATTTATTTTATTTAATTTAAGGCGCGTCAACATCTATGATCATTGGGGCCCGGAGCCTTCTCAGTGCACTGCCGGCCTCCGGACAATGTTCTCTCGTTACACTCAACACTGTCCATCACCGGACAGTGAGCTGTAGAGGCTCATAGGAAGAAAAAAATCGTAAGGGTAGCAAGCAGGACTCGAACACGGGTCCTCCGCATGGGAGCCCAGCACGCTAACCACTTACCTAATTTTTTCCCTTAAAATATTATTAATCTCTCTCTCAACGTGTGTTTGTGTGAGAGCAAAATATCTCTGAAACAAAAATTTTCAATTTGTTCGAAAATAACACCAAAGCACTTATTCTTCCAATACTATCTATCCATTAGTATTTATTAATATTTATTTGAAAAATTTTAATTTCGAGATATTCTGGGATTGGGGCGGTGCCTTTATGCCTCCCAATAAAGTGCTATTTCAAATCAGCATGCGGTTCTGTTTTATTATTCATATGATTTAAAAAATTCTGATTTTGAAGAAAATCTGTTTACTGGAAGTAAGATTATAAAGATTTATCTTCCGTGAGAGAAAGTGTGGAAAAATCTAGGCCGCCAAGAATTATTGCTTAAATCATTTTTTGAAAAATTGATTTGTAAATATAAAAAAATCCACTGAACAATTTATTGACTATTAATCTATAAGAATAAATGTTGTTTTGTATCAAAACCATATATTTTTATTTTTACAAAACTATTTCTTTCTTATTGTGGAAAGATTAACGCTGAAACTTTAGCTGAGCAGTTAAAGTTAAAGGAAATAGAATCGTTATTGTTACATGGTGATATGGATCAGATTGAAAGGAACAGGGTGATTACCGCATTCAAAAAGAAGGAAGTGGACATCTTAGTAGCTACAGATGTTGCAGGTAATAAAAAAATATGTATTATTCATTAAATTTAACTTAACATTTCTATATGAATTTCATAAATCCATAGG
>JAAEAF010007267.1:0-52462 GCA_011037195.1 Triatoma infestans
ATTGTATACTGTTCTGATGAAGTGCATGGAGTACTGAGCTATGGTAACCCGTAGGGTCACTACTCACCAAGAAAGTAACCGCATGCAACCCCCCTGCGGGCTACTTCAGGGTATCGAGAAATAAGATAACCTATTGGCATAACTCAGAAATTCTTCACAAATCACTGGGTTCATTTAATCTAGTAACAAGGATAGTTGATCTCGTACATTTTCTAATAAACCAACAAACACATAAATACATTTTTGTGTAGGTAGGCCAGAGTTGAAACCAGTATAATCCCATATTTATAATTTTCGATGTTCAAATTTTCGGTCGACAATGTTGAAGAAACCCAAATATTTTAAAAGAAATGTAGTGATATGGTTCATATCTCAAGAAAATCAATATAAAGTAGTCAAAAAAATTTGATTTGATCAAGAATAATTTTTAAAAAAATTTAAACAAAACCTAAATTAATTTATTTCAATTACTCCAAAGAATCCATTAAACACCAATTAATGGCCACAGGGAAAACTATAATTAAAATCCAAAATGGAGAAAATAAATAGAATAAAAATGAAAAAAAATATTTTAGAGAAATGAAAGATCATTTTAATAAAATGAGAGTTGGTTTTTGTTTTAATTTGAAATTAATTAATCTTTCATTGTATAATTTATACAAACATATCACGTGCTGCGTTTTTAATGACCATAATATCATAAAGAAATTAAAACATTGACAAAATAAAACATAAAAAAAGAATATATTATAAAAATCTTATTAGTTTTATTATTTTGATTAAACAATTAACAATTGTGCAAAAAAACAATAAATATAATAACTAATTTTACTTTGTGCACACAAAGAAAAAATATTATGGCATGGCATGGGTAATTAAAAAAACATTGCCCGAAGCTTTCTGCATATATAAACGTAATATTAATATTTTTTTTAAAATAAACCATTACCTTATTTTATTTAAATATCAATAAATATTACCTTATTTTCAGCGGATAAAGTCTTTTTTCTTTATATTAAAAATTCAACAGCACCTGAAAAAAATAAATAATACTTATTGCTTAATACTATTTCGTTTTATATTTTTTTAAAATGCTAAAGCAAGTATTACTGACTTTACTAAATTTATTACTTTCTTTTACTGATAATAAGGAGAATCGTATGGGTGATCGTATACAAATTTTGTAATTTCCACCAGCACATTTGACACAATGATTTCTGCTTAAATTCCATCAAGTTTGAATTCACTGGAAAAACTTTTTATCAGTTTTTCACAATTCTCTCGAAGACGGCACTTTAAAATTCGTATACAATCACACATGAATACTTATTATTTGTAACATTTTTGTGGGAAAAATTAATATTTCGGATGGCACTTGTGGAATAGTTGTGTTTAGCTCTAAATTAGTTTAGCTCTTTAGTATAACGTAGCTTCTTCCACGTATACAATATAAATTATACCTATATTAGAAAAATAGATAAAATAATCCATATTTCATGATTATTCATAGATAATTTTTTTTTTTTTTTTTTAAATAAGTGATGGATGTGTAGATAGTATACGATGTTCAAAGAAAATTGCATAAAACTGCACAAAAAAAAACATTCAATATAGTCGTAATTCTTCCGATTGATGGATTTTGCCCGGAATCTTCGTATCAGATACGGTGTGCAAGCACCTATTTGGAATACAAAGTTTAAATAATTATCGCCAGTCACTTTCACATACCCACACACTCAACGCTACAAATATTGGGTGTTGGTGTAGTGGTTATGAGCATGGACTTGTAACTGAGAGATCCTCAGTTCGATCCTGCTAGCTGCTAAATTTTATATTCGTATAATAATGTTAATAGTTAAGTTTATGCTTATGCCCCCGTCCACGACACTAAATTTGGTAGCTGGACGTTAAGCGCCCCTGAACTTATAGGCATTACTATTTCCAATAAAGACTGGGAAAAAAATAAAAATAAAAATAATAAAATAAATTGGTTAATTTGTTACCAAGAATAAAGTTATTAAATTCTAGATGTAATGTCTATAGTATCCTATGATTTACAAGAATGTTGTCTAAAATATACTAGTATTTATAATTATTTACATAATTTTCTAGTTAATAATGATTTACATTATGACTTTTACCATTTCCTAGGAGATATTATACATTTAATCGATTTAACATCTTAGTTTTAACATCTTTGGCCCGAGAATTTTCGTCCATAACATTAATGGCAGACAATGTAGAACAAGATAATTGGGTCATCACTTGAATGGTTGCTCTAAACAGCAATAGCTATAAAATATATATATATATAGTAAATATGGTGACATTATAGGGGCAAACTCGCCATTAACAATATTAACTGCATCTGAGAAGCTTATTATTGTTATTATTACTAACATTAAATATTATTACTGCCACTACTAGTGGCAAATTTTCGAAATTGAGAGTACCCCAGGAACTGGGTGCGAAACTAAGATTCTTTTTTTTTTTGAGAAGCACCGATTTGGTAAAAAGCGAACTAACGTTTTCTCATAGCAGAGTATGGGGGGATTCTGAGGGTAGTTTTGGGGATATTATGGAGGGGTGCTATTGGAAAACGTAAAAACTTATTCTACCTACACTCGTCATATGACAGATACCGTTGGAATTTTATATATATATGTATGTATGTCGATCTCAAAAAAACGAAAAGTCGCAGACAGCACGAACTTAACAGGATTGTTGTCAATTTTTTTTAATAAATTATAAGGTAAAAACATTATTATCCTTATTTAGAATAAAATCCAATCGATGAAGAGTCACCATTTCATTTAGAAAAGTGCACATATGTGTACATCGCTGCCCTATTCACGTATATTACCTATTTCGAGATTATCGATCGTGTTTATTGCATATACGTATCTGCTCTTAGACGAATAAGTAATTTTATAGAGTCTATCTTAAGTGGCGTTAACACGAAAGTATACTCAACTTTATGAGATATTTTTCCAATATCTATCCATAAAATTGAAATCAATCAATTTTGATGCTGTAACTTATTTCTAGATTGAAATCTGACTGTCAAAAATTAATCTTTGATTCAAATTTAATAATTCTTTATCAATCTTCATTGAAAGCATAAACTATATGTACAAGATACATCAATACATTTTAATAAAGGAATCAATTTTATTTGCATAAATAATACAAATTTATATTACAGTATCTAAGAGCATTGTCATTAGTTTACACTTACACCCTTTTATTGAGGGTGCAGGTGAAATTTTCTTTTGGGAAGAATTATATTATTTTCCCACCCATGAATGAATAAGTGGATGTGAAGAGTGTAACAGCAACCAAAGAGAAATCAGCAACCAAAGAGAGTAAAGAGAAGAGAAACGAACCCAACCACTCTCTCGGACTGGATTGGGGGAAACTGTATAAATATAGCGACGGACAGTCCACAGGAATACAGTTCAATATAGTTTATCATCTCGCCAGTCACTTCGTGTCATTCTCATACCATTCTACCTTAACCACTCTCTACTGTAAAGTCCAGTCAGACTATGTCTCTTTATTATTATACATAGTTAACCAGTGTTAACCTAGTCTTCTTGTTTAATCAACAAGACCTAAATTCTCGCCACCTAACAAATTACAACCAAAGAGAGATCAGCAACCAAAGCAAACTGTATAAATACAGCGACCTTGGACTCTAGCTATATAAAGAGCTGGAATTGTGAGGATTTTATTGTTTTTAAAAATGCATCCTGCAGTTCACACGGCCTTGCTTTAACCATTACACGAATACTTTTTTTTGTTATTAGTATTTGGAATATTCATTATGCAAATGGATACTGCTTCCACAAAACGTTACATATATACAGCAGCCAGCTGTTGCTTGGAATTCCTCCAAAATAAACAATTTTCAGTGCTTCAAAATTAAAGGTTGAGAGGTCTAAATATGTGATGTTAGTAATACAAGTTTAAGACTGAAAAGTGAAACCGCAAAAAAGCTTTCAGGAAAGTCGCCCTTTTCCTGGTAAACTGATATTTTTTCAAACTCGAAATTCTAACGATATATTTAATTCTCATTAACAATATATAGTGAAAACAATTATTTTTGGAGACATTTTAGGGGAACCACAGCATAAAATTTTCTCCTACAGTATCTTCTTCTTCTTTTTCTGAGTCTCTTATGCCTTTCAGCGTCGAGCCAGATATTATGCCTCTACTCATCCATTCCATTTATCTCTTTCCGGAGCCATTCTTTTTATGGACGGCGTTGATGGTCGTCTTTTTTCCTTTAAGGCGCTCAATGTATTC
Organism: Triatoma infestans; assembly: GCA_011037195.1. Classification (NCBI taxonomy): domain Eukaryota; kingdom Metazoa; phylum Arthropoda; class Insecta; order Hemiptera; family Reduviidae; genus Triatoma; species Triatoma infestans. The sequence continues at coordinate 4,309 of JAAEAF010007267.1, forward strand.
TAGATACCCCATCCTTAGCCTTCCTCTGCGCCGTTTACCTGCACTTCTGACCTCCATCAGATATCTCACCTTGTTATATTCTTCTCTTCTGCAGATGTGCCCAAACCATTTCAGCTGTCGCGTCTCCAACTTTTTCAATAGGGGTTCTATTTCTAGGCTACTTCTTATTCTTTCGTTTCTTATCGTGTCTCGCCTAGTCTTCCCTTCAATACGACGAAGAAACTTCATCTCTGCAGCAGTGTCCAGCTTGCGTGCTTGTCTAACATCGGCAATGATTGGATCTCTTACTGGAGAATTGGTAGGTAACACCGTCTTTAAGACGGTCAATTTCACGGCTTTACTTACTTCTTTTTTACCTATAATCGTATTGTACTGATTTGGCATTAGGCTTGGTTGACATCTCTAACGCGATTCAGTACTTCCAGAGCTTATGATTACACCCAGGTATTTGAATTTCTCTACCTATTTCAAATCACTTCCTTCGCATTCAATTATAAATGGCTTCGAGTGCCCTACCTATGTGCATTACTTTACTTTTTTTGATATTTAGCGACATTCCCTACCATTTGAGCACTTCATTCCAATCGATGTCCTAAAGATGCTTTTCCGTATCTGCTACTAGGAGCGCATCGTCTGCATATAGAAAGGACTGTACACATATTGACCTCATTTTCCAGTTTCCTATTTTGGCTTTAGGAGTTCTTTTTTTTTTCCATATCTCATGGATATCATCTATAAATATAATAAATAGCAAGGGACTTAAACTGTCTCCTTGCTTTACTCCTTTTTAGAGATTGAATGGGCTCCTCTACAGTATCATTCAGTAAAATGCATAGTTCTACCTGTACAATATTAATATATCGTATATGCTTTAGTAGAATTTTAAAGGAAAATCGCTATACTGGTAATGCTAATTTACAGAATAAGTTCCTGGGCTCTTGGAAAATTTTCTCGAAAACCCGTAAGAAATAGAACGTTTTCTTTTAAACATGAAATGCTAAGTGCATATATTTGGAACATTTTTCTGGAAAAAGAAATGATTTTTGGTATTTATCTGCAATATCAAATATTACATGGGGTTTGATTCAATGTAATTGGCGCTCTTCTAGATTGCAGTGTAATTATTTTTAAAACCTATCTCGGTAGATAGATGCCTGCCTCCCCCCCCCAACACCTGTATATTTATGGTCGAACAAATAAATAAAACTTTTAAGTTTAAAAAAAACTTTGTCAAGAGTGTGGCAATGGCAGAATGTTCTTGAGTTTATCAGTAGTGCAGATTCACCCTCAGGAAGCCTTGATCTCAATCCCTTGCGACTACTACAGTTTGTGGACAAATCTTGAGAGAACTGGCTTGGTCACATATGATCATCCAATCTGAACAGCTTAAAGAAGTTTTTAATTGCAGGCAGCTCGCAATTTCCCACTGGAAATTCTGAGTAATCGATGGATGATTGGGCCTTAAAGGAGACTTAAAGCGTACTAAGGTTAGTGGTACATATAATGATTATTATTACCACTTTTTTTTTTACTTTTTCTACAAGATGTTATTGTTCGAAACCAAACAGAAGTTTTATACATTTCAAACAGGAAGGTTTTTATCTCCTATTTATAACTGGAACAGAATTTATGGCAGAAATTTGTAGAATATTTTAAGAAAATTATTGAAGTCGTTTTTGATAAAAAATGGAAAAAAAAGTGAAAACTTATTAATATAGTATCTTTGGTTGAGAGATTTTAACCAAAACCTTCCTGTCAGGAATCCTAGAGTTATCTAAACGAAACTTAGACGGTAATTACAGGAAGGGTCGGCTGGCTATAGAGGGATGGTCCTCCTTACCTTTTCGTGGTCTCGAGCCAGCCCTTGCCGTCACTAAGAGGTTCTGTGATAGTCAGATTAGACTTTAAGAGACGAGGGTTTTCGAGAAATGCTGGGAGAACACGCAGGGGTGCCTCCAGGCTAAAAGATTTATCAAGGGGACTAAGCAGGGAACCCCAGAGTACCTCTTGTCCATTGGTAGGATAGGACTGAGAACATTGGTGGATGTGGTGAGTGGACACTCACGGGTGTTTAGTCATTTGCGTAATATGGAGAGGACGTCTACTGCTATATGTCAGAACTGTGATGATGAAGTTAAAGAAACGGTGTATCAGTATTTCAGTGTCCCCGTTTTGCTGGAACAAGGTTTCGTGTTTTTGGGAGGGCATCACTCTCTTGGGACGGCCTGGGAGGGTTGGAGCTGAAAGATATCTTAGGATACTGTAGACAAACCAGTGACTACCAGGGAAGATTATTTAGGGAGAAGATTTGGGAGGATAAAAGCCACATAGGCTTAGGTCCTAGTTTAATAATAATAATAATAATAATAAACGGAACTCCTACGTTAAAAAAAAAAACAATTCGCAGACCAGCGCAACAAATAACCAATGAAACATTTTCTCATCCGGTATTTTATCAGTCGTAGCATGCATATTGATTTCGTTCCTGACTGGTTTCGGATTTTCATCCATCATCAGATCAAATTCCCCAAGTTGTGTAGAACGTTCACTTCAACGTTATGTTTCGGTTACACTCACACTTGTTGGTTTTGTATATATATATGTGGGGAGGTTATAAGGTTATGTTAAGAAGTTATCAGGTTATGTAAGGTTATGAACATAACCTTACATAACCTACCCACATATATAACCAACAAGTGTGAGTGTAACAGAAACATCTATACAAACTTGGTGAATTTGCTCTGACGATGGTTGAAAATCTGAAACCAGACAGGAACAAAATCAATATGCATGCTACGACGGATAAAATACCTGATGTTATCCAGCATTGCGGACTCATCACATTTTCAGAAATATTATCTATTATACTCACCTCAGATCTGAGACCAGCCAATCTAGACAAAATATTCGAGGCTTTATTCTGTGGATGTTTTTCATGTTTATCTATTGCCTCAATGCGATTGTTAAACTAAAAAAAATCCAGCGACTACTATGACATGGTCAATAAAATGAAGTCTCATTAATTATACATTAGATCTGATATTTATTCTCTCTCTCTCTCACACACTCTCTCTCTCTCTCTCTCTCTCTCTCTATATATATATATATATAAAGAATAGGGAAAAACCTTTTAATAAACCAAACGAATAGAAGACAGTTGTATAGAGTTTAATTGACAAAGCTTTTGTTCTCATCTCAAATGGAAAAAATAATAGTACAAGTGTTGTAGATAAAGTAAAATGCCTTGGATAAGAACAATAGGAGTGTCAACTGCAGGACATTATCACCAGTTCCTCTATGTCTTCACCATCTTCTTATCAACTGTATTAGATCTATCTGACTAAGAGTGTTTTGTTAGGATATAGAGAGTGTAATTGTCGCTTCACTGATTCCCAGACATTTCTTCTAAGAAAAAGGTATTTAACAATGTTTAATAGTTTCTTATGTTTAGCAGAGCTGAATCCGTTTATTTACATTTGTTTTTCTTAATGTTAAATAATTAAAAAAAAAAAAAACAGATTACTCGTTTAACTTAGACATCTATCTTTTTTCCCTCAACATGGACATAAACGACTGCTTCACTACAAGAGAGGCTTGCCTACAAGCTACCGTCACAAGCTTTATTAGTTGAGACTGAGGGCGTAAAAAAAGACGAAAAAAGTCACATTTAGGTGATAACATATATATTTATATATAACCCCTACCATCCTTTTTTTTATGATAAGCCCAACTAAAAGTTTCTAAATTATGCAAATTTTGAAAATAATTTGTCTTATACATTTTTACTAATTTCAGTTAGAGAAAGGCCGTTTAGTGTTTCAGACCATAATTTTTTTCACGTGTTTCAAATCAATACAGTTGAAATGTATTTGGGTGTGTTGAGTTGTTTGTGTGCTGATAGGTTGTGTAGCACGAGCGGTTTAATAAAAGGGCTTGTAAGTATATATGTTTAAGAGAGAAGTATTAGTAATAAGAAGGTAGTCACCACTGCTAACAATAAATATATTCAATTAAAATAATAACTACAAGTTATTGCAAAGATATCATAAACTTATTAATCTGCACTGATGCTAAGAGAGCGAAAAACAAGTGTTCTGCTTCGGTGTCTACAACCAACTGTATTGAAGGAATGTCTTCTAATTGTTATTTCAAATCTTCCCCTGTGACGAGAAGGTGTAGGACAATTGCTAACTAGGTTCTTGAACTCTTCCTGTAACTGGACTTCTTCTACCTGGGTTACCCTTTTGAATGTTAGGATATTCTTGAAATAATATTTTTCAAATAAAATATGTTTCTGGATCCATCACATTATTTCTGGCATCCATCACACAGTCAAATGCAATATAAGTATGATGCGTGACAGGAACATTAGGTTGAAGTCAACTTTCAATACGAATTGATATGATAGCCTTACTCTGGTAATGGGTGAAAATCTGGGACTAATCGAGAACAACAAAAATTAGCATGCTACGACGGATAACATCCCAAATGTAATATATTTTTTAAACTTAAATCATTTTTATATTTCCCAGCCAATTCACATTTAACTGGAGCAAAATTAAACGTTCTCGCTGTATATGCGGAGGATAGGGAATAGTGGTTAGCGTACTGGACTCACACGCGGAGGACCCAGGTTGAGTCCAGCTGTGCTACCCTTAAATTTTTTCTTTCTAGGAGCTTCTACAGCTCACTGTCCGGTGATGAATAGTGTTGTCTGCAACGAGAGAACACTGTCCGGAGGCCGGCATTGCACTGAGAAGGCTCCGCGCACCAATGACCAGAGATATTGACGCGCCTTAAATTTAAAAAATAAAATATATGTATATATTGCGGGTACTTTATTTTAGTGAGTAACTGTTTAAATTTTAGCCTTATGATTTGTTTAAATTGTAACAGCTGTAAACTTGTAAAAAAGAGAAGGTTAGTTCACTGTAGCCTTGCTGGATTCTCATGTGCAGGACCCGGGTTCCTTAGATTTTCACTTCCTAGGAGCCACTACAGGTCACTGTCCGGCGATGGGCAGTGTGTCCGTAGCTAGAGAACACTGCTCGGAGGCCGGCCGTGCATTGAAAAGGCAGTGCTATTGATGGATTTTGCGTGTCAGATACGCTGGAACCACCTAACTGGAATACCAAGTTGGACTTACCGCCAGTTTTTTTTGTATTTGAGATATTTTGGTCTCACATGCACCCATACCTCATATGTATCCAGTCTCTCCGCTGTAAACAATTTATTCTTACACAGGGGACCTCATAACGTACATTTCCGGTGAATACTCAATTTCGTATATACAATGAAAAGATATTCGTTTAAATCTATGACCTGAAATAGGATAATAATTCCTCCCTTGGAGCAAAATAGATACATTTAATAAATTTATACTTTAAAGAGGGAAAAAAAAAACTCTTAAATAATAATCGAAAATTATTATTAATCATTAATCTATAAAATTTTCCCAAGTCATAAAAAATATAGTAAAAACAATTTTTATAAAATGTGATCTAAAATATTTGTACCATTAAACATTACACTTCAATAATTCCAGTTCATGACATCCTTTCTCAAAGCATGGTCTAAGCCAGCAACGTTTAACAACTCTCTTGTGGCCCCCGGTAATATAACTAAAGGTTAACGGTCAACATCCAACCAGCTATCCCACATTGCCTAACGACCGTTAAGGGGATTCTTACTTCAGCTTTTCTGCCTTTTTTTTTTCCACTTCCTATTTTATGCATACCTACATTCCATATATATGTACCTAATCCAGACGATTTAGGTGTATTTGTACTTTAAAGTACTTTAGTACTCTTTTTCCATTTTATTTACCCTTTAAATAAGCGTAATTAGTTAATAGTCATTAGCACCATTAAACTTTTATGTCTTTTGCTAATTTTATTACTCTTTTTTTATATGAAGTACTTTTTATATGTAAATTATATAACTGCATTTTAATGATTCAATCAACCTTCACCGACATCGTAACTTTTCAAGTATTATCCACCAAAATTATTTTTAATAATTCTCAGTCAAGTTAGAGAATAAACAATGTGATCCCACTACAATATGATAACTATTTTTAACTGTAACAGTTCAAACTCACCAGTTTGAAATGAAACAAAAATTATATTTAGAAACAAACAATAACACCCTCAAGAATAAAAAAAAAAAAAAATTGTTCAGAATGCGGGATTTTGGTTGAAGAGGGAATACTGTCCCCATGAATGAGATGGTATGAATGTATTTATTATAAAGAAAGTCAGTGCGAGTGTATTTAGGCTAAGCATGAGTGGGAAAGCGAATGTATATATATTAGCGAGAAAGTTGATGTAAATGTCCAGGTTAATATTTTGTCAGGGGGTGTAAGGAATATTTATAAAAGTGCTTCACCCCCCCCCCCCAAATAGGGTTTATAGTTAATAATAATTTTGTTTTAAGAAAGTGGGTCCTCACGCATTGGTCTAGTGGCTAGCGCACTCGCATTTCATTCGAAAATTCAGGGTTCGATTTCCGTGAGGGCAAAGTCGATGTTGACCCAGTATCGTGAGAAAAAATGGGAAGCTATAGTTAGTAGCGCCCTAGGTAGCGAAGGTCAGAATTAAACGGCAGGGAACTGCGCATGCTTACCACCCGCCCCTCAATATATCGCCGTCGGGCAAGCCTTTGTCCTTTATGGGCTATAGCACCATAGGTTCTTCTCGGGTTCTTAAGAATGTGGAGAGAAATCTAGAAAAATACCCTAACTTCACCTCTTTTTTTTTGGAAAATAGCCTTCTTATAAATAATAGATTATTTTCACGAATAGTAATAAAGGTAAATATCTTAATAAAATACTTCATTTATAAATGAATATTTGCAAAAGGCCACTATTGTAAGAAGGGGTGGTATAAATTTCAGTACCTTTTACTCCATCCTAGGAGCAAGGTTCAAAAGGAATGGTACTTATACACAGCTGATGTTTCCTCACAACTCGACAGGTTTCGATGGTTTTTGTGTTGGAGAATCAATGTTGTTATTAACTCCCTCGAGCACCTCACAACTTCCTTGCGAGAAATTAGTGTCATCTCAGATCGTGAAACTGAAATAATTGTAATGGCGCTACTGTCTACTGAAGTCGATGCGAGAAGAGGCAAAAAAAATTGATCAAAATGTCCATCTCAGGCTTTAAATTTCTTTGGTCAAACTTCGGTCGAATTTCGTAGCATTTTTAGAAAAAAGAAAACAACTGCCAGCTACCCGCACTAAAGACTCTTTTTGATTGTTCAGATTGGAATGTCAGAATGTGACAAGCCATTATTTTATGATGTGACATAATATGTACTGTAGCCCAAAGAATAGAAGTCTGGACTTTCTAAGAGTCAATTTACAGCGCAAATAAAGTCAGGAAAATTCAATCTTAGCTAGCCACTCTTAGCTTGGGTGGAATTAGTAGCCTTATGAGGAGGTTTTAAATCTTGCCAAAATCTCCACGAGTATATAGAAAAGAAGGCTTCGTTTTTGGAGATTTTACGATTTTATTTTATGAAAATGAATTTCTGCTAAATAGTTCACTACACACTAAAATCATAACGGAACTCGGATAATGCCCTTTTTCAACTCTACCAATCGTTTCCTATGCTTCTCAGCCCAATCATTTTTTTTCTCTTGTTGAACATTTTTTCTTCAGTAAATAACATTTTTCTGTAGTGCTGATACAGAACTTGAGATCCGTCCTATCTAATTTCATTTAGACCTTTTAATAAGTCTCGATATAAATCTTTCTGAAATGCCTATCTCATGACAGATTTTTTTTTTTTGTTTCCTAAGAGGATTTCTTCTAGGCTGGGCTGCAACGGCTTTAATCGCGTATTCTGTACAAACTGTAGGAGAACGCCCTGAACGGAGAGGACGCTAAAAGAGAAGGTCTCCCTGTCACTGTTAACGTTATGATAAAAAAACATGTGGCTAATGTGAGGATAAAGTGTTTCAACATTTGAGAAGCGCTGAATTGCCCACCTTGTAAAGAGCTATTATAGCAATACAATTATCTTTTCCACGAGCTTCATGTTAATGAAAAAAGTAAAACATATACTAGACTAGTATTTAATCGCTTACTACTAAGGTACAAAGTGCAGTTAACTAACTAAATATCGATATATATATTTATAGTATATCCCAAAATAATACGTTCGATTGTTTCAGACTAGAATTTTTTTCACGTGTTTCAAATTGTAATGGGATCCGAAGAGCGAAGAAGCAGACGTTAAATGAATCAAAAGTTAGTTACTTCTCACCTACGCCAGACTAGGAAGGGAGAGTTCAATTCATATAAATAGAGCGACAGCAGAACAGTCAGGACAGTTTTTACGACAGTTTTACAACAGTACATCCAGTCAGAAACCTTCTTATTACTCAGCCAGTCTGTCTCTTTATTATTCTCTCGCTATCTAAATTCTAGTTTACTGTAAAGTCCTTGCAGTTTGTGTGTTCTATTTATTATACAGTGTTCAGTATATTATCTGGTTTATTTCTAATCTCATTTCTAAATTCATTCTCTCTCCTTCAAATCCATTCAGTCTCTCATCCATCAAATTAAATCTCTAAGCGAACTTGATAGCCTTACTCTAACGATGGATGTGAATCCGAAACCGGCCAGGAACAACAAAAATAACCGCGGTACGACAGATAAAAAAGCCATAGGTATCTAGCAGCTGAAATGTGTAGATCTTTGGGAGAAATGATAAAAGCAATATAAATCACGATTTTAGAATTAAGTGGAATATATTAGTTAATATATATATTAATTATTGGTTGCTATTTAGGGCAATTTCAAGATTGGGTTTTTACGAAGGTTGGGTAGGAACAATAAGGAACAGCTAGAAAGGTAGAATACCTTTCGTTACAATAAAAGGAATTTCCCTTCCTTCCATTGTTCAATGGAGAGAGGAATTATATATATGTAGAGCCTGAAATAGCCGAGGATCAGAAATTTGTAGTTAGGGGGATCTGTATATAGGAAAAAGCAGTGCTCACCGAAATTATATAGTAATGATGAAGTGCGAAACCCAACTTCAACCAATGTTTATATGTAAGTTAATATGTGACATAATTTTACATTAATCAAGTTTTATTTTAATATCAAACAAATTATAAGATATCGTTCTATTATTTTGATTAAATTATATTGATATACATATACTTATTTTTGTATGAGTATTTGCTTATTATACGTTCTCTCTTAAAGTCAGTGTGAATGCAGCCTCTTTGGAAAGGAAGTCCCTTTCTATTAATAATTAGTGATTCAACTAATCTTAGTTAATAATTTAATATTATCAAAGTTAAATTTTGTAAACCCACCCAATATATAAATATTACACAGCATTTCGGATCCATCCACATATTCAACATTTATTTATTATTTTTATATATTTATTATTATTTATCTTGTATTATAATATTTTTGGCATGGGGAGGGAGGGGGGATTTATTTGCGAAAAGTTTCCTTAATGATTTTACATGTTATCTCCTTATGTTTATCTTATATTTAATAAATAAAATCTTATTTATCTAAAAATAAGAATATTTTGTGTATATTTACAAGATATTACAGGACTCTCTCTCAGTTTTGTACATAGTTATGTATTATATAATATAATTATATATGGTAATCACTTTTACGGTTGATTTACATTTACAATATACCCGTGCACTGTCTGTTTTGCATTTAATTAAATAGAAATTAATGTGAAAAATTAAGGCTAACTCGGTAACTGTTTTGGCTTGATATTAAATAAAGGGAAAATATATATTATGTGTGAAATAAATCACACGACCTTTTTTTCACTCAATACAATCATCAAATTGAAGAATTTGCTTTAAATATGAAATTTTTACACACTTTACCGAGGAGATTTCCATGTACATATATTTAGTTTGCAAGAAGAGTTTTAGAGGTGACTGGGATCAATGTATCTATCCAGAAAGATAATACTGGAACTGAAAAATGGATTTCAAATAAACCGTTTATTTCTATGGAAGTTTAAAGAAAATCTATCAATCCATTTTCTAGAGATAATTGACCTAAATGGGCTTTGGAAAAACCAGTTTGTCTGTGAAATCAGATTTGACCAGAAACATTAGCGTAATAACGGTAGGCGTAATCCAATGATGGGTAGCCATTAGTAAGTTAGCCCATTAGAATAGAATGTAGGGAATCAACATTATGCAATTAGATGATTATGGTTTCATCGGGGCCTCCCTAAGTCTTTCAAGAGTGGGTGTTCTGTAGGATAGTGAGCGGCGGATTAATGGTTTTGTTGTGGGTGGATAATTTTGCATGGAATTGTGAGCAGAGAGAGGGATTGGACTAAATGAGAGAGAAATGCAACAGTGATAGCAACTTGCGCCCCTTGCACACTTGCCCGTCCCTCTTTCTCAGGTGAATAATTGATGCGACTCATTATTTGTGTTCACCAAGCCTACATTATAAATAGAAATATATAGAGAAATACATAATATAACGATAGTAGTTTTAATTGATATACAAAATTTATAGGTTCTAATATTTTAGTATTAGGCACATATGATTTGAAATGATTCATTATATATATACATATATAATATAATGACAATTTTTTTGTTAGGATCCGAAGAGAGGGATCCAAAGCAGAGAGAGAGACAGGATCGCTCTCTAGCTTAGGCTCTCTAGAGTGGGAGAAACTGTTTAAATACAGCTATGTCAGCCATAGGAGAAAGTCTAAGGCAGTCTTGCAGCACAGTTCATACAGCAGTCACAACGCGTCATCTACTTTTCTCTTAACCTCTCATTACCATTTTATATATTTTAGTGTAAAGTCTAGGCAGTTTGTGCTACTTTTCTATTATACAGTGATCAGCATTACTTCTAGTTTATTTATCTATCTAACCCAACTTCTCTCCTTCTCAAACCTATCCGTAAAATTGGAAAAAAATGAAGGCTTACCTGTTTTGTTTTTTTATACTCGGTTTGAAAATGCTGAAGCTGGATGAAAAGCGGGATTCAAAAACGCTGCCACCAATATAATAGGTTTGAGAAGGAGAGAAGTTGAGTTAGGTAGATAAATAAACTAGAAGTAAAGATGTAGAAGAAATAGAAAAGTAGCACGAAATGCCTGGACTTTACACTAAAATATATGAAATGGTAGTGAGAGGTAAAGAGAAAAGTAGATGACGTGTTGTGACTGTTGTATGAACTCTGCTGCAGGACTGACGGCAGACTCCCTCCTATGGCCGACACAGCTGTATTTAAACAGTTTTTCCCACTCTAGTCTGGCCTAAACTAGAGAGTGATCCTGCTTCTCGCTCTGCTTTCGATCCCTCTCTTCGGATCCTATTACAAAGAAGAAGAGTAACTAAATTAGTAGTTTTTTCGGAAAAATATTTCAAATAAGTATTTATTTTTTAAGAATGTATTTATTTCCAAGAATGTATTTATTGGCTTGAATGTGTTTTATTGGTCTGAATGTATATTTATATCTGTCAGTTAGTCCGGTAAGTAAATTTATATCTGTCAGTTAGGACACCAAGTCTACAGTCACAGGATTGTGAGCTGTAAGAAGCTCATAGAAAGAGAAAATTCTAAGGGCTGGATATGAACTCGGGATCTCCGCGTTGCTAGTCCATTTTCAGGAGATTTTTCATTGTTATGAAATAAATCAAGAAAAATAAATTCAATCAACTAACGTCAATAAAAAAAAAAGTATATCCCAAAATTAATTTAAAGTCAATAGAGAACTGCTGCTTACTTGCCCATTAAGTTTCGCTCTATTTTTTCTTTTTTTTTTATAAATATAAGAAATAAAAGAAAAGAAAAGAACAGAGCTTTGCTAAAATTGTAGAAAAGAAAAAGTAAAAAAAAAAAAAGTTCGAGAATTAAAATGGAATGAGCAAAGTAAAGACCTTTTTCGCTAATTAGATTTTTCCTTTGCTATTTTCTTGGGTGAAAAATTAGTAAATTAAATGGTGTGGGTAAGAAATGAAAATGATTCTTAAATTTAGTGGTTAATTTTTATTTAATTTTTTTTTTTTTTTTTTTTTACTATGAATTTAAACCTTTTGTTTAAATTATGAAAATGCACCACTACACGGGGCTAGATTGTGCAATAACATTTTTCTTAATATAATAAAAGTAATGAAGATCTCATAGAAAAGAAATTTAAATAACAGATTTATTGGAATACAATAAATAAAATTACATTAAATCCATTTGTTTAATTTGAGGCATTACAGTAATGGTTATTAACCAACCAGAGGTTAGAATAAATTTGATAATATTAATTTATGAACATATGTAATTAAAACCTTCAATGAATAGTAATAATTGTCATAAAAAAATTCAACTAAAAAAAATAAAATTAAAAAATTTAGAGTCCTTGAATATTGTGTGTGTTTTATAAAGTTTAAAAAAAGTCGTAAAAAAAAAAAAAATTAAAAATGTATCCAGAAAACTGGTATTACCGGTTATTCGATTTTGTTCTAAACATTAATTTCTGTTCTCCTGATAGAACTTAAATGAAATATCAATTTTGAATTTTACTCTTGCTGGACCAGTGGTTTAGAAAAGTCCAGTTTCTTTGTAGGATGTCGTGAGAGGCAACTAAATGTCCACGTCCCACGTGGTATCTCCCCGATTCTTCCCTATTCCAATGGTTTTCCCTAGATGGACCAACGAATCTTCCAACCCCACCCTACTTCCTCCCCCAGGGCATATGGGAATTTTCTAGGATGAGGAGGTGGATAGGTTTGCCAAATTAGGCCCCTCTCTCCTTTTCATAGGTCCTGAGCCTGCTGTTGGCGTGACTTGTGGCACATATCTGTCAGGCTTGCACTCATGGATTTCTTCACAGCATTCATCTTTATGGAAATGAGCAGAGTTGGTTGTCGGCAGTCCAAGATGCTCATCAAATGTCCGGACAGAGCTATTAGTGAGACGTTGCTGTGTCTTTCAAGGAACTCTCTTAGGCATCTGGTTCGTTACCTTGCTAGACATTGTGGTTTAAGGAGAAATTTCTACGTAATGGAGCTCATGCAGGATCCATGTTGTTGAGTCTGTGAGACAGAGAGGAAACATCCATCCATCTTATGACAGATTGCTTAGGTTGTGAGGAAATTAGATTCAGGATATTTGATTGGAATAGGATGTCTGTGGAAGAGCTTTGGCTCTTTCCCTTTAAGGTTGGCTATGTCCGATTTTTTCGGATTGCGGTGGATTAGACCCGGGTCTGAAAACTTGTTCTAGACCCGTTTGTTGTTGTTTTTCTTGGGGTCGCTAAATGGGCCCAGTGAGTCTTTGGATAGCATAGCGTTTGGATCCCAACTACAAACAAATAATAAAATAATAATAATAATAACCTGAGTAGCGTGGTATGAATGAATCATTAGTATGAATATATTTATTTGCGAGAATGTGTTTTATTGAACTGAATGTACTTATTTGCGAGAATGTATTTATTAGCTTGAATGTGTTTTATTGGTCTGAATGTATTTACTGGCAAGAATGTTAGCATGATTGCTTAGCGTAGGTCTTTATTTATCAAGGGGTTGAATGAAAAATTATAAAAGTATTTCAACCTCATTAGCTCTAAGTCAAAATTAGTCTAGATCATTTAGGATGTGCGGAACATTAGTTAAATGTACTGCACATCCATTATTGGTACAGTGAATAGCCTCCTTCGCAAAATTAGTAATATTTTATACCTAAGTTAATAATATTATTTAATTATCAGGAGATTTTTTTGTTGGCCGTTAGTTATAATATGAAAATAAGAATTAATTGGCTTCACGACCAATACAGGGTAAAAATCAATAAACCAAAAAAAATATAACTTTTTTTTTTAAATTGTTTTTTAATAATAATTAACACGTTCGACGTTTCGACAAACTTTGTTTGTCTTCTTCAGGAACAATACAAAACAAAAATAAATAAAGGGTTATAAACATAAAAAATTATAAAATAAACCACAAACAAAAAACAAAATACATTGGTGAGATTACAGTAGAAATGTTAAGTCTGTAATGTAACAATTTAAAAAAAAAAGTTATATTTTTTTTTGTTTATTGATTTTTACCCTGTATTGGTCGTGAAGCCAATTAATTCTTGTTTTCATAATATTATTTAACTTGTAATAATACTCTTAATAAACCCTAGTTCAAATAGAAAGTAATTTGACGGATTTTACTTTAGTCTGAATCTACCCCAGTTTTTATTAAAATAGGGATGGCACAAACAATAACCCACACTCCTCCTCGTCGACTCGATGGATGATATAAGAGGGGATGTGTGGGTAAGATTCTCGAAAGCCTGTGGCTCCTCTCTGCCTTGCTGAACAATACACTGTGTGTGTGGAAGCCACCAGGTTAGCATTTGTTATCCCAGCTCGAGTGGCCTAGGCATTAGAAAGAAATAAACAGTTAGAAGAGCTAATGACCATCGCAAATGTAAAAATGTATTTATTACTTATTATTTGTCTATGGGGAAAAACAAAACCCTACGCTAACCAAAGGCCCATATAGCTACTCCAAGATAAACAACAACAAACCGGGGCTAGAACAAATATCCAGACCCGGAACTGATCAAACTAAGATACAGCGCAGCCCAACAAATCGGACAATAAGCTTATACGGAAATAGCCTAAGCTCTTTCACAGACATTCTGTTCCGACAAAAGATCCTAAATCTAATTTCCTCACAACCCAAGCAATCTGTCATAAGAGTGTAATAATCATTCGAGGATTACAATGGGACCTTGGGACCTAAGTGCATCTACTTACTTTCGGAAGCCCCAAGGTCAAGAATGGAATAGAATGCAAGCCTTTTTAAAAATCGGAGAAGTTTTTCAATTAATCGAAACGCCTGCTGTAAGATGCTACTTTGGATACTAAAATATTATGAAACTTTGCTAGATATCCAACGATTTCAATATAACTTTAGAAAATATCATACAACTTTTATTCAAACTGATTTTAAATAAATCTAATGCAAAACTTTCTGGTCATGATAAAACTTTCAAAATAAACCAGATGGACATACCACTTCTCACAGATAACACTTTCTAGAACTGCCCTAGTGTAATCACTTGACAGATTGCTTCGAAAATTTTTATGAAATAAAATTTGTTTTTCTCATTTTCAAACCTACTCCAACCAATTACCATATAAATGAAACGAGAAAGTTCATAGTGGAATTATTTTCACTTTCCAGAAGACCGGATAACTTTTCTTTCCCTTCATAATATTCTTAAACTTCCTCACTCACCTCGTCATAAATTCCCCACTCTTACTTTCATTCCTTACTAATGCTGTTTTTTTTTTTAATTGTATACGTATTACGTCATTTTTGGTATACGTATTATTATTAGTAACCAAAAAGAGGTCAACATACGCTAATCTCTTATTTACAATAACTATTCTTGAAAAGTTTTGAAAACTTTATCAGCCTAAAACTTTTCTCTGCTTCATGTTATTTGCTAGTTTTCTTATAACTATTTTCTAATAATACAAAATATTAACACTTTATGTTTTAAGTTTTTTAAAAATTAATTACTATTTGTGATATTGGGAAATCTCAAATTTTTCCTCTGATTTCGCATAAAATTTTTACATTAATTTTTAATCATAATTAAAATTTTCATCACAAAATACTGTCTCCTATTTAACATTAAGCATTATTGTTGAAAATAGATGTTGAGGTTTGGTCATAAAAAAAACTATTGAAACTTTGACAATATGTGGCATATATAAGACTGAAATATGGAAATAACATAGGAATTGTACTTACAAAAATTTCCCCTTAGAATTTCTTAAAAGCTACAGTTTAACTTGTGATATAGCATCACCAAGTGTACGGACATTGAATGGATCAAGGTTTATAAAGGGCTAGAAAAATGGATTGGAAAACCGTGTCTTAATCTGTATTTTGTTTTGGAAATTCCAGGAGATTGTTATAACTAAGGGGTAGGTGGTTGGTGTCTGTTCTAAAATTGTTCCATTATTTATCTTTTTAATATGTATCATTTCGAATATATTTCTTTTTCTATTATTATTATTGATGGAGAGAATTTTAGTGTTTTCCATGTAAAATTCATGTTTATATTGTATGCAGTGTTTCGTTAGTGCTGTAGTCATGTCAGTCGGTTTTTTTAGTTTTGCAGTCGCATTTATGTTGGTATAGTCTATTTTTTACATATTGAGATATTTGTCCTACGTATGTAGCTGGGCATTGTAAACAATTTATTTTATAAATTACGTCTGATAATAAAGTTTATTAAGCATTAATAAAAAGCATTGATTGAATTCCAAACATGAAGAAGATCGATTAACCTGAAGTGCGAATTAACTATACAGAATTTTGAGGTTTTTTTTTTTTTGTTTAATTTTTATAGAAAAATGACGTGTCAATTTTCTGTAAACGGTAAATGCATAGATATAAATCTGTCACTTATATTTACAATATAACCCTTTATAAAACAACTTTGAGAAACATTAATATTCGGAAGTTCTAGAAAATCTATGACATGACTTAAAGTATTATTGAATTCTTCTAGGCACATTTCTTTTTTTAATAACTGTATAAAAATACAGTTATTAAAAACTGTGAGTCACTTTGAGAGTGACTCACACTTAAAAATTATATTTCTTTTATTCTCTTTTAGCGGTTTGAATAAAAATGTGAATTCAAATATTTCTTGACTATTTTTTTTTTTCTGCGCAACGACATCTTGGGTGATTAGCGCTTTGCAAGATTAAAGGCCACTCGAGCAGGAGAGCGCCTTTTTTTTTTGCACGACTTCCATTGCAATTTCCTGTGGAAGTGGCATGGTGCCGGGCGATATTATGGTTTGACTGCCCCTCTTCGCTACTTTAAAAACCATCGAAACCAGTCGGCAGAGTGGGAAGAGTTGACAATCACTCGATGACACCTTTTTCCTTTCCCAGTTAATTGGAGTGGCTTCCTTTATAACAAAATTATTTTAAGGTGTGCCACTCCTTGCTGCATCCCTGTTATGCTTCATGTTTTATTTCACATTTCGGAATCGTGTCAACTAATGATTCTGTTACATGCTATAAATATTTTTATAGACTACATTGCAGACCATTTCAAACTAAACGATAGAAAAGGGTTATTTGCTTTGTTATATTAAATATAAATGTTCTAAAAAAACAAACTGACTAATGTTTATTTAAAATTGGGGCGAAGTCTCAATACTTGAAATACTTTGAAAAATATTCCTTGCACCCCAGATAAAATTCAAGCCTAAATACATACATACCAACGTTCATACTAGGAATTACGTTCATGCTAATAAATACACCCACGCTGATAAATACATACACTCTGATAAGTATAATCACACCAGATATATGCATACAGTGGGGAGGGTACTCTATATTCCATTCCTCACATACTTGACTATTATTGTTTTTTTTATTATTGTAAAACTCAATCTTTTTTAAAAAAAGGTTTATCTTAAAAAAAAAAAAAATCTGGTGCGAACATCATACAACTTTCTCAACTTTTGGAGGGATCTAGATCTAGAATAGAAGTTTGAAGTCTCTGCGATTTTCTATTTTTAGTGTTGCTAAGCAACAAACAAATAAATTCATACAAACAAACAAACAGAAACACACGTACACACGCTTATTTATCTCTACAGTAAATATATTTAAAAATTTAAAACTTCACAATATAGTTTTATGTGAAGTTTAAAAGCAGATAAATTACCTATTCTATGTACATTAATTAATGTTATGTATTTTAGAGTGTTTACTAATTTTGTAAAATTATACTTTTCTAACTTACTATGTTGTGGGTGCCATTATTCAATTGTAACTTTACATACACTCTGCATTGTACATCCCATCATGAACTTCTACATTACACTTTCTGCAAAAGAGCAAGGCTACACTCGCCCGGAGGTTAACCAGGTATATTCATTAGAAGCTTATTTTTTGTTTCCTAACTTTTCATTTGTTTCCATTCAACCACCACACAGGTGCGCGGAATGTAAATTCAATAGTGTAATTTTTAACTGTGACATAAAAATTAGTGCGCTATCTACACAATTTTCAGGAAAATTAGGTTTCATGTTGTGAACAATATTCGGCGCAAAACTTGGACATATATATTATTTATAACTTTCCTTATTGCTAGAAGTTTGTCTCCTTTTTTTCGGCCATAATAATTCTTCGAGTGACTCTTGGTTCACATGAATACGAACGAATCGAAAGTTTTAAATACTTAGGGACGTTTGTTACAACTAATAATGATTGATTAATTGATAAAGGGAAGCCAAGCCTCGTTCCATCGCGATCCAAACTAAGAGGTCTATTGTAGATCCTCTATAGATAGTTACAGCACATCATTCAGCTTCGCCCTTTTAATCAGACCTAGCAAAGCTGAAAGCGGCTTCTTCATGAAGCTCAAGGTTTTGGGATTGCTTTTACCTAGTTGAAGAAACCTTGTCCTCATCAGGCCGGCACATTCAAAGGTATGTGTACTGGGAGTTACTTCCTCGGACTTACGTACCCCACATAGCGCGTTGTCTGCAAGTAGTAGTTGATGCATGTGCCTATTAAGCCTGCAATGCCCCGTTAATGGATACACCCTTAACCGACTCCCTTCGGCTCTGATTCAGTAGGTCCCTGGTGAATTTAGGTAAATGTCTCTTAATATACGTAGAATTTAGCTCGTCTCTATCCTGGTGATTCTCTCCCACCATTGCAGACGCTGTTCTTCTATCCAATCTTTGACAGCAGTTTCAACCAGGCTCCTGGACAACCCGCAGAAGGGTTTGGAACCTATGAAGGAAAACTTCCAACCTTCCCTTGCTAAAGCATTCGATTTCTCGTTGCCCGAAACCCCGCATGCTCAGCCACTCAGGCGAGTATCAGCTTATTCCGAACACCCACCTCGGGCAGTAAGCAGGTCTTACACCAGTCTCGAGGCTATTTGATGTGAGGAAAATGCCTTCAAGGCTGCTTAGCTATCAGAAGTATGTAGCCACTATCGTACTCTTCAATCTTAGCCTAAGAATCTCCTTAGCACAAAGTTGTAAGTTCAGCCTGAAAGACCACAAAAATCGAAAGATCGAACGTGGCAAAAAACAGAAAATAAAAATTAAAAAACTCAATAATGTCGTAATTTATTGATTTTTATAAAGAAGAAGCACTTCTTTCACCAGAAATAGATTTTATATTTTAAATAAACTTAAATAAATTCAATTTTAAAAGGAGAAGAGTATTTTGGCTGGATAAAAAGTAAAATCCAGTTACAACACACCGTTACAAGAGGGTCGGAGGACTTAGTCAGCTTTGTTTTTTACCTCTTCTAAGCAATAATACATAGAGGGCAGGATTTTAACTATCAAGAAAAGCATTCTTTCACCATTATCTTACAGTATTTTAACCAGTAACATTTGTCTCAGAAGTCGTTCTCTTAACTTCAGTGCCAGTTATAAGTGTTTAATATTTAAGTTTAGATCAATTTGGCTAAATAATTTATTCTATATTTTAGAAGTTAATTTTATATTCATTATTAATAACCATTTGTAAAGTTATTAAATTCATTAAACATCAAACACATACACATAAGCTCCTTACAAAATCCGCTAGTGCTACAATACTAAAAGAATATACAACAAAACATCACATCAACAACATTTCAAGAGCTTATTCATACGTATAATCACACATACAGTAAAATATTCTTTTATTACAAAAAATAAATAATGGAATAAATACATAATTCTGTTTACATTTGAGTGATATAAAAGTGGGAATTCCAGAAGGCAAAAAAATTACCCCAGCTGGCTTATCTGCCAACAAATGAATAAACAAAATTTAATCCATAGCACACCTGTTAATAACATGTTCGTTTTGATTTTTTTTTAATCTTAAACGACAGATGTTACAGCTGATCTGTCGAACAGCTTAAAAAAAAAAAAAAAATGTTCCGTACAAATACACAAACATGTACTCCAAGGGGGTAAAAAAGAATTGTTGAATGATTTTCTCTAATATTTTACACGGAATACTCTCTCACCTTTATTTTTTTTACCAACCTACACAGTTTTGTATGGAGCATTGTTGACGGTATGTTTGTAGTCGGCAGAGGTATGAGTATACAATTTATTTATGTAGAATTGTAAGGGCACCTGTTTTTGGTTGGTTGGTAGTCCGTTTGGGTTCAAAGTATGTGGTATAGTATAGTACTAGTAATAGAAAGCATACATAAATCAAAAATCAACAAACACAGATCAACTTCACCACTACAGAATATATACTAAAAGCATAGTATTGTGATTAATAGGGAAACGGGAACGATTGGTGAAAATTTACTTCATACTGTTATGATAGACGGCAAGGCATCACACAACAAAATTGTAGGGAGAGTAGAGAATCCTGAATAACTTCACATCCAATTCTATACACTCCTCAGTTATCATTCATCCATACTAGGTCATACAAACAAATGCTGTAATATATATACTATCACCCCTACTGCTCTAATTTTCTTCGTTTTTTTATGGTTTGTTTGTTTGTTTGTTTTTTTTTTGGCAAACCTCCATTAAGACCTAAACTTTGCAATTAACTTCAGTCGATCGTTTCATTTATTTCTTTTTAGTTCATTAAGTATTATTTCACTGCAACATTTTGGTAATATATTTACTTTACTAGTAATTTAGATGAAAGTAAGTTGCCATTGTAAATAGTCGTTATATATTAAGAAAAAATTAACGTAACTTTCTTTTATTGCTGTAAATACTATTACCAAAATTGATTACTTTTCCTTAATATAGAAAATTTTATTTTCAAAGGCCAAATATATAACGCCAATAAATTCCGCGGAAGTATAAAATATTTTTTTTTAATTTCCAAAAATTGTTACAAATAAAACTGAAAGGGCTTATATCTGTGCTGTTAACATCCCAAGTCAAATAAATAAAAAAAATAAATAAAGTTATAGTGATTTTCACCCACAAACAACCTTCATTTCTGAAAAAAAATATTCAAAATCACTAAGGAAAATGTTAAAAAGAAGGAGGCTGAGCATTTCACCCTGTAATACTCGTTTTTTTTACGCACGTGACCCACATGTTTTTGAGAAAATTAAAAAAAAAAAATTTAAAACATTATTCTGTAAAGTATTATTTTCCTGTGAGGCTTAACAACCGGCTGAAACTACCACAATAAAAGATTTTACACAGTCCCTCTTTATTTTTTTTTTTGTATTTGAGGTTTAACTGAACAGTAAAAGAAATCACTTTTAACTGGAACCAGTTACAAACTACCCTATTTAAAAAAAAATCCGTCTTTTCATTAAGTTTCCTTTAATGTCAAACCCGTAATTCTATTCATTGCGATCTTCCAGATTGTCTTCAACAAGTATCGTAAAAAGCGTATAAAGTACTAATGGATTATCCCACTGTTCAGCAATGACATGGTCGATGATGCTGGTGGAAAAATGCTAATGTGTATATTAATTGGAGTAATCTTTTAAGACTGAACTTGTAAGCTTGAATTTTCTTTCACTTGAATTATATATTATAGTTGAACAAACGTTCGACCTATAGGGGATTGTAAAAGAATGTCTTGTATGTCTCCAACCATTCTTAATTCTTTAGCCAATTCGCAAAAAAAAAAAAAAAAAAAAAAAAAAAAAAAAAAAAAGAACATTCCTAGTGATTTTAATGATTATCGACTTAAACTTAATATTTATTGATTCACTATCTATTTATATAAATAAGGATATTACTAAATATTATTAATGTTATAAGTAAATGTATTTATATCTTTCTAAAGTATAAGCTTATTTGCAGCATAAAAGGACTAACCGTATTGTTACACTACACCACATCACCATTTAATACGTTTGCGGTTGATGGTGTGAGTTTAAGTTGCTCCTTACCAGCCAACTTAAACACTTCAACCCTCCAAACCTTCAGTGTACATTACCTTAATCCTCAGAACGACCTCTGTAATAGGTTTTTCTCTCATAGAATGGTAAGAGATTTTTAATTGAAATATTTAAACGCTCACTACTTTATATAGAATCATTCACATATTTAAGTTTTATATAAGAATTCTATCCTTTATATTGGAAATTTATTTCCTTTTAATAATAGGAAGTTGATGTAAAATGGTGTGAAAAGTTTTTTTTAAATCTTCCAAATTAAATTTTAGAAACTAATTTATTATGTAATGAAACCAATAGCCAGAAATTCATCACAGAAAAGCTGGAGATTATGAATGAGAGGTAAAAATAAAGAAGCTGTATCTTTCTGGACAGACTGCTTTTTATAAAATAATCGAGAAGTTCTTCCAGAAAAGAGGCAAATTAAGACTTTCGGACAGCTAGAACAAAAAATCTGCCACTTATCTGAGCAAATTAGCCCTAGGCCTTTACTTGCTAACGATTATAAAGTATTGAAGATGCAGCGCACTACTGGAACTCAAATCCAGAAAGATCCATGGGCTAGTTTAACGTTATAGTGTACCACCGTAAGGCTAACGTGCAGAGTAGTTTAAAGCTTGGGTACAAGGGTGGGGGAGAAGATATTCTCTCTTCTTTTTTTCACAAGCTTTTTTAGAGACATTGCTAATTTTTTAGAGATATTGCAGCGATTGATGGAGTGGACCCATCCTGGCACTGGTAAGGTAGCCTTTATGGGGTATAATCGTAAAATGGTGCCTATCAGTCTGGGGCACTTAGGCCTATTTGTCCCCCCCCGCAAGTTCCCCCCCTAAATATACCCGGTAATCTACTGGTTTGCTACAGTATTCTAAAATATCTTATCTTTCAGCTCCAACCCTCCCAGGCAATCCTGCGAGAGTGATGCCCTACCAAATACACGAAACCTGGTACCAGCGAAACGGGGACACTGACATAAATAGTGATATACCGTTTCCTGAACTCCATCAACACAGTTCTGACATATGGGAGTAGGCGTTCTCCCTATATTATGCAAATGACTAAACACCCATGTGTATCCAGTCACTACACACACCAAGGTTCTCAGTCCTATCCTACTATGGGATAAGAGGTAGTCTGGGACCCCCTGCTTAGCCCCTTGGATAAATCTTTAACCTGGAGGCACCCCTGCGTGTGCTCCCAACATTACTCCAAAACCCTCGTCTTCCAAAGTTTTATCTGACTATCACAGAACCTCATAGTGACAGCAAGGGCTGTCTCCCTAGCCAGCCGATCCGCCCACTCATTGCACTCTATTCCGGCACCTAGTAGAGCTGCATAGGGATAGACTAGGACTTCTTTCTAAATCGCAATGTAATCTATAACTAATAAAATGAAAGGAAAAAAATATTTAACAATACTTCAGTATGATTCCCTCTATAATACATTGTATTCACGTGTAACCTGCAGGATACAGTCTTTATACTTGGTACGCTGCAGCTTGTTAATTTTAACGAAGTTCTTCGTTGTAATATATGTTTTGATAGAATGAGCTGTTTTATATTAATAATCTATTAAAACCTTAAGAGCTAAAACATAATATAGAGTCAATACTGCTATTATTGTTAACAACTATTAATTATCTTATGTTAACTGTAAATGAACGACAACAATGCTTAATAATCACATTAATAATCGCATTATAAACACACGTATTGATCAATTTCGCTCAATAGGTTATGATATCTCCTAGTAGGTGTCTCTCTCTAAGCTAGCATAATGAGCTATAATTACTGTTAATAACATGGTCTTTGAATGGTAGAATTTATCCCTCAAAGCATATAACTTTGTTACTTGCAATTTTTAGTTTGTAAATAAATAATTTTAGCGGAACGCTGTGGGAAATTAAAGAAATCAGCGTTATACATAAATTAAATTCAATAACTATTGAATAAAGAATAAAATCTGTGCGAAATGGTAAACCAATTTAGCGTTCAGCCTTTGGCACAACAGTCCATGGAATAAGGCCCAAGTTCCAAAAGCTTGCCAGGCGGCGATTTTTACTGGGAAGCTTAGTTCATCCTGCCGTTTAGTTCAGTTAATCGCCATCATCATCGATGAGTTTCACATCAAACTGAAAAGGGTTATAAATAAAAGTTGTAGCTCTCTGTTGCGGTTGGTTCCGCAGAGCTGCAAAACATCAGAGACATTTCCCGTGATAGCCTGCTTCTTTTGGGATCATCGACCGGTTTCGGGCGTTCGCCCATTTTCAGGAAGCGTTCGTCAAACAGTGTGATAATACAGACTTGCACAGAGCAAATTCAGTTTACACACTGAATTTGCTCTGTGCAAGTCTGTGTCATCACACTATTTGAAAAACGCATCCTGAAGATGGGCGAACACCTGAAACCGGTCGATGACCACAAAAGGAAGCAGGCTATCACGGTAAATGTCTCTGATGTTGTAGTTCTTTGTATGTGCAATTGATATTCTAAGTATTAAGAAAATTGATGTATCGGAGCTATTTTTCAGAAAATTGCAAAAAAAGAAACCTGAGAAATCCATGCAGTAAATTGTTACTTTCGAGTGAGGTATTTTAACAGATAATTTAGTCTCGGATCGGATTGTGGCACTCAAATGGAATGTCAAGTTTGAATTTTTTGCGATGTTTAGTTTTTTGAGCTCTGCTTTTCATACAAAAGCATACAATTTTCTAAAAGAAAAAAAAAACACTTTTCGTTCTACCAGGAGTAAGAGAAAGTAAAAAGAAGTCTCTAAGAATATGTGATGGCATATCACACGTCAGATTGGTTCCCTGCTATCCACAAAAAAAGCCAATGTCGTATCTTCAAACGAAGCCAACCAAGGGTTGGGGATGAAGTATCGTCCTGCTTACCCTACCACAGGTGTCTATATTGAAAGAAAAAAGGACAGTGGACGATTCTATCACCATCTTCAACAGCGAAGGCACCTTCCGTACTACCATCCAACAAGAAACATCCAATCTACACACCATTAATTTCGCCAATCTCTCATTTAGTTTTCTTGCTCATTTAGTTTTCTCTTCCGGTCACTTATACACTTAATTAAGTCAAATCTTAGAATGATAAGTGTGTGTATATATATTAATTATATTGCAGTAGTCATAAAATTTAGTTATTAATTATAAACCACCGAAACTCCCACAACAAAGACTAAAACCACTATGTACAAGATTAACTTATCTGCCTATTCTGGGATATTCGAATGAGTCTTGGATTATCACAAAGAAAAATTCAGATTCCTCTGCAAGCGTTGGAGATGAAATTCTTAATTAGAATAGTAAGGAAATACCGACGAAACCGCATTAGAAATGCCATATTCTAAAACTATATGTATATAAGGGCCAACAGAGATCAGATGTCCGAAGAATACAGGCTCAGGAGGTGATAAGGGCGTTTACTCAATTGAGGATGAACAGAATCGCACGTTCCGCTTTTGAAACGGTGTGAAGGTAAAAAACGCCTAACGGAAGACCAAGGGAAACTTTGAGAAGATGGAGTAAATGAAACATGGTAAAATGGAACCCAGACTGGAAAAGAAGACGGGAACTAGTTCAGAACAGAGAAGAATGACCACATACAACTAAGCCAGTATAAACGACATCATCGATTAAGAATGAGGGAGAAAAAAACAATGGTTTTAATGGTCCCAGTCTTATTATATTGATAGTAAAGCTATAAATTTTACAAATATGGCATACTAAAGGGATGCCCAATCTTGCAGCTGCCTAGAAAAAATTTGTAATAACATAACAGGGAAGGGATTAGCTAAGTGGATAGCGTACTGAACTCCCACGCAGAGGACCCGAGTTCGAGTCCAGCTGTGCTCCTCTTAGATTTTTTCTTCCTAGGAGCCTCTACAGCTCACTGTCCGGTGATGGACAGTGTTGTCTGTAACAAGAGAACACTGTACGGAGGCCGGCAGTGCGCTGAGAAGGCTTCGGGCGCCGATGACCTTAGATGTAGAGGCGCCTTGAATTGAAACATCGCAAAACATAGTAAAAAAAAATTAACGTATTTCACTTTGATAGATTTTTATCTGAAACCTTCGTGTCGAATAGCTATAAGAGATACCTAATGTTTATTCTATCCAGTTTATGTTTCCTGCGGTTTTTTTGTCTCATTTACAGACGGTTAAAAACGTTTTTTTTTTGGTTTCAGGGGACCATAAAACAAGTTTTTACTCAATTTCTATAATATCGCAGTTTCTTCCTCTTTCAGCATTAAATGAAAATAATTATATCACTGCTGGCTCATTTTTATTTAAAAGAATAAAAGAAAAAATGTAAATAAAAAAGATTAAAGAATTCCATTTAAGATTTAAGCTTCTATAAATCTTTTTAAATTGAATTAACGTAATTTTTGTCTTTGATTTTTAACATTGGTTGGTTGGTTATTATATTATTATTTCGAAATCCAGTTCAGTTTATACAATAGGATTTCATGCCATTGTGGAATTACAGTAGTTCAATATCAATGGGTTCAATCTATCGGCTTTAGCCTTGATTCAATTTTGACAAGCTTAAATTGTATTTATGAAGATCGTTATTGTATTTTTATCGATTACTCACAAACAATTGTTATTATTCAATAAGAATGTCAATATATATATATATATTTTTTTTTTTTGACAAAAATAGAAATTATTACTCTATAAAATCGATTGAAATTCTATTCATTAAACCGGTAAAAGCATTGTAAAATATGAGAGCTAAATATGATTCACACTTTAAGCTCATGTCAAATATATTTTTACTTTCTCTTACTCCTAGTAAGAAGACGTATTGTAATCGTGCCAAATTTTCGATATCTAGTTTTCACCGGAAATATCCTTTTTGAGGTCTCCTGATTCCAAAAAAGTGTTTTTTTTAGAAAATTGTGTGTGTGTGTGTGTGTGAACAGTATAGCTCAAAAACGTAAAATCGTGGAAAGTTCAAACTTTATATTCCGTTTAGGTATCACCATGGGGTCCGGCAGTGGGTCATCTGTCGGAAAATTCCTCAACCAGAAGTACACTTTACTTAATAGTTTTTTCACTTTTTTGCAATTTTCTCAAAAATGGCTCCAACGATTTTTGTTAAGCTTGGTATATTAACTACACATACAAAGAACTACAATTTTTATTTGAAATATTTCTTTGGCAAATTGATTTTTCTTTAGTGTAGCAATGTGTACTATACATATAAAAAGCTAAAACTTTTATTTGAAATATTTCCTCTATAATGTCATTCAAGGGGTCTTACGGAGGTGTGGAGAGGTTATGTTTGTTTCTAAACAGCTATCATAGTTGATTATACAATTCTAATCATCCATAAAAAAAAATTAATTAGAAATAAATAGATGGCCAAAATTCTGAGTTTCAAGATAATTAGTAAACAGGACAGATTTAGTAATCAGGCTTTTACAAAACAGATTTTCAGTTTTCGACGAGTTTCGACGAACTCCGACGACGAATTTCATTAACTATGATATACTAACTTATAAAAATTTGTCCATTTCAATTTTGAAAACTGGAGTAAGAGAAAGTTGTGTGAGTGTTTCACACCATCAAATTCAAAACTAAGTCAAATTCAAAAAAAAAAATAATATTTTAAAATATATAATCCTACTTTATATTTGATGAAAATTGAAAAGGTTGAGTAAGTACAACATTTTCTAATGTTTAAGTGCAATTTATATAACAAGGAAAAATCTTGATTATCCAAGAAATAAACAACTATGAAAAATGAATAAATAATCATATGAATTTGATCAGAAAACAAACAATAAACTGTAAGTAAAGTAGAGGACAATATCAAACAGGAGCTCCATTAAATAAAACTAAAAATCTGATGGGAAACAGTCACGTGACTTCGTGTTACTCCAATTTACATGGTTAACACAGTCTCTAGAGTTACTACGAACTCTAATATATAACGCTTCTTCTTATTATAATTTTTTTTTTTTTTTTTTGTTTAATTGCACTAATAATTAGTTCGATTCCTTCATTTATGTTGTTACCAAAAACTAGATTTTAATTGCATTAGCTACTACGTAGATTTCCATCTTTATAGTAGATACTCTTTCAATATACTTTTTGGACTGCATCACATTCATAAAATTAAAAGACAATACAGCCTCTTGGTGAGTAGGCCACCGTTTTCCAGGCTGAGGTTTATGCAATTCTTTGCTGTATTTTGGATTAGAGGGTGCGTAACATTAATTTAAAAGGTGTTTGTATCTGCTCGGACAGCCAGGCTGCGTTGAAGGCGCTTAATTCATGTCTCTTCACTTCCAGATTGGTGTTGGAATGTTCTCAAAGACTGGAAGATCTTTCTTCATTAAAGGATGTGCTTCTGGTCTGGGTTCCAGGTCATATGGAAATTTTTGGGAATGAGGAGGTGGATAGGTTTGCCAAATTAGGTGCCTCTCTCCCTTTCATTGGTCCAGAGCCTGCTGTTGGTGTGTCTTCTGGCACATGTTTGTCGGGCTTTCAGACGTGGATGACCTCACAGCACTCATCCTTATGGAATGCCGGCGTGGGTTGTCGGCAGTCTAAAATGCTCATTGGGGGCCCGGACGGAGCTTTGAGTAGCGGGGTCCGATGTCTTTCACGGACCTCCCTCAGACATCTGGTTGGGTTCCTCACTGGGCATTGTGGTTTAAGGAGACATCTCTATATAATGGGACTCGTGCCTGACCCCTTTTGTAGAGTTTGTGAGACTGAGGAGGAAACATCCATGCATCTGATGACGAATTGTTTGGGTTGTGAGGAGATTAGGTTTAGGACCTTCGGCCGGAATAGGATATCGGTAGAGGATCTTAAGCTGTGTCCTTTTAAGGTTTTGGTCCGATTTGTTCGGTCTGTGGTGAAACTTAGATGGTTAAAACCTGGGCCTGGATTTTCGTTCTAGTCCCAGTGGTTGTTATTCTTTAGGGATTGCTATATGGGCCCTGGGGGGCTTTGGATAGCGTAGGGTT
Organism: Triatoma infestans; assembly: GCA_011037195.1. Classification (NCBI taxonomy): domain Eukaryota; kingdom Metazoa; phylum Arthropoda; class Insecta; order Hemiptera; family Reduviidae; genus Triatoma; species Triatoma infestans. The sequence goes on from JAAEAF010007267.1 coordinate 33,231, forward strand.
TACTTCCCTCCCCTTTTGTGAATAATAATAAGGACAATACAAATGAATAGCTAAAAATTCTATGTCTAACATAGAATTAAAAATGATAGTATTAGACAAGAAATGGGTGTAATGGAGAAAAACGGCCAAAAAAATAAAAACAAAAATCCTACAATGATATGGGCATATGCAGCCTGCAAAGTGGCCAGAGCAAGTCAGAAAATGGGTTCTCTCAGAAGAAGGAAAAGTGGCAGACCAGCACATATTTGGATGTAAAAGATAGAGGAAAAAATTGCTGCAAGAGTATACTTCGACCAGGCGTCTGTGAAAAGATTTGACTTGACCGTCGAATATTCTTCTTCCTTTGGCACTACGGCCCTTGTAGGACCTTGGCCTCCTTAAGCAGATTAGCCCAGCCCTCTCGACCTATTGCCTTTCTTCTCCATTGGTGAACCTGCATTTTTTGGAGGTCATCATCCACATCTTGTAGCCAACGGAGTCGCGGTCTACCCCGCGGTCTTTTCCCCCTAGGAAGTCCTTCAAAAGCTTTGCGTGGGCCTCTACCACGGTTCATTCTTTCTAGGTGCCCCAGCCATTTCAGTCTTCCGACTTTAATAGCGGTCACCAGGGTCTACATCCTTATAAAGCTCCTTTAGCTCGGTGTTCCTTCTACATCTGAAGATTCCGGTCGAATATTATCAAGGTTAAACTTCCTGAGATTCTTTGCTTTTTGTGATATTTTGTTCAAACATACGTTATAAAACATTCAAAGATTATTTGCTGAAAGCGTTTTTTTTTTTTTCCTACTCAGGAAATCTCAAAAACAAGTTTCTCTGGTGAAAAATCACCAATTTCAACCAATTGACATGATTTTCCACTTCCAGCGTCAAAAGAATATATAAAATTTCCAGAGATTTAAATTTAATATACTAAAATTATACTACAGATGGATAGATGAATATTGTGGACTATGTTGGAGATACAGTTTATATCTCTTCACTAAACTAAACCTACAAATACAAACTAAATAACAATATATCACTATACACAGCCGAATTAGTGGGCTATCTATTTACAGTTGATGGAATAAATTTCACCCATATTAAGTGATTGTAAAAGTGCTTAACTAAAACTAAATAATACGTCAGTTTAGTTTATAGATAAATTGTTAGTATTATGGGAAGTTTAAATAATGCTGTCTTTGGGAAAAGTTATATAAATAGGTTGGCTGCTGGGACAGTATAGTATAGTAGATAATGAAATAGTAGGTCAGTAGGCTAAAGAGGAGGCTACTAGTTCTTATCAATAAATATTCCTTTTACAGATTTTAATCAGACAATAAAGTAGGTGTTCCATAATTGAAAGGTGGCAAAGGCAATATAATAACAATAATGAGAAAAAATCTTTACAAAATTCTATTCTCTAAATTAAACAGCTGATGTTGGTTTGCTCAAGTTCCATTAGGTAAATTATTGTGCAATCAAGCTAGTCTTTCATCCGAACTAATCATTATATTATATATGCAGGCCTTATCTAAATATGATCATTATTCTAGTTTAATATTTTCAATAAATCTAGTTTATTAAAGCTTTTTTAAAAAAATTATTTAAATAGAAACCCATTATTAACTTTAAATACTAGTGGTCATAAGGGACCGGTGTTGGTGTAGTGGTTATGAGCACGGACTTGTAAGTGGGAGGACCCCAGTTCGAGTCCGGCGTATAACTGCTAAATTTTATATTTGTTTAAAAAATGTTAATAGTAAAGTAGGTGCTTCCGCCCCCGTCCGCGACACCTAATTTGGTAGTTGGACGTTAAGCCCGCCTGAAAAAAAAAAAAAAATATGATCATTATAATTAATACCCTATTATTGGAGTTCGTTGTTCTGATATGCACTCAACATGAGTTGCTTGGCGAAACAGTTGTTTAACGTCATCAATAAATAAGGTATGTGGCCACTTTAATTATGAACCAAAGTTTATATTAATTACAAAAAATGTTTGCTAATAAGGCAATGAACCTTGTAGAGGGGAGCGTATGACTCTTTCCTCCGATCCTTCTCTACCAATGTTCATCACCTTATTAGCTTTCTAGGTGTAACAATACTGAAGAAGCTCATTGCAACATAGGCGAAACGTCGGTTAGCAAACCAATGACGCGGTTTCCGGTCTCAACCCGGAAACTCAAGTGTTTTTCATGAAGAAAATTGGCCACCAAAACCTAAAAGATGAAAAAATAATTTTACTTAAATAATTTTATTTCTGTCTGAACTTTGTCAATAACTGCACGCAAGGGGTATGTGTTGCCTGCAGTTACTTGAGGAGAATATGTTGCCTGCAGCTTAGTACTCCATGCACTTTATCAGAACAGTACACAATATACTTTACAGAAAAGGACAAACTCAGTAAAGAAACAAGGGTCTCCGTCTCGACTTAATTGGCGAAAGCCAAGGAGAAGGAAGGGATTAGCTCAGTGGTAGCGCGCTGGACTAGCAACGCGGAGATTCCGGGTTCGAATCCAGCATGCTTCCCTTAGATTTTTTTCTTCCTAGGAACCTCCTCTACAACTCATTATCCGGTGATGGGCAGTGTTGTCTGTAGCTAGAGAACGCTGCTTCAAGGCCGGCTGTGCATTGGAGAAGGCTCCGGGAGGCACAATAGATCTTTCAGGTCGCAGTGCAATAATCCCCTACAACAATCTGCAATCTAAAATCTTGTCAACATCTTGTAACTGGCTAGAGTCAAAGGCCAACAAGCTAAAGTAAAAAAAAATTATGTGGTGTGAAACACTCACACGACTTTCTCTTATGCCTTAATACAATTATATATTATATATACAATAATATATATTAATACAATTATATATATTTCTTTAAATCTCAAATTAACTTCAAGTACCAAATCAAGCAGATGGAGAAATGATTATTTTTTTCGATCAGAAGAGCGCACCAAAGAGACTGAACTAGACTGTTAAAGGAGATTATTGTAAGTGAACTGTAGAGGCATAGAGAATCTAAGGACAGTATGCTGGATTCGAACCCGGGACCTCTGCGTTGCTAATTCAGCGCGCTACCACTGTGCTAAACCCTTTCCTTCTACCTTGGCTTACACCAATCAACTAGGGACGGACACCCTACTTTGTGTCCGTTCAGTGTTTGTCTGTAAAGGGTAGAGAGTATGTAGTTCAAGTGTATTGTGTTCTAACGAAGTGCATGGAGTACTGAGCTGTGGTAACCCATGCGATCGCTACTCCTCAAGTAACTGCAATCAACAGATCCACCTTGCGGGCAAGTATTGAACTAACCCCGCATATAACATTTGGAATTTGACGCAATAAAAATTCCACATAACTATCTAAATACCACTTAGGAAAAAGCGATTTTCTTCAACCTGAAATTCTGACTTAAGATTAAATTCTTATTAATAGTATGTAGATGATATAGTATCGTATGATATTTTGAAATCGCACTTTAAAGGAAAGCCTAATTCTCAGCCAACCCTCAGAAACACCCTTTAAATGAATTTTTCTGGGGTAAAAGGTTTCAAATAAAAGTTACAGCACTTTATATGATTCGTCGACATACCAAGCTTAAAGGAAAATTTTTTGAGTGGTAAAGAAGTTGAAAAATCTACACTGTAAGTGTATTTTAAGGGGGCTTTTAAAAGCGCTCCCAGCTGGGCTAGAGGTGGTGCTGGGGTTGACACCTCTGCACCTGTTGGTGCAGGCGGAAGCAAGGGCCAGTGCACACAGATTGCGCAACAATGGTCTTTGGAGGCAGAGGGGCTCCTTAGCCAAACACTTGGACATATTGCTAAAGGTCAATCCGGGCCCGGTGTTAAGCATGACCCAGGATAGCATTTGTCCAATATATAACTTAGAGGTTCCATTTCGGGTGTACCTAGGTTCTAGGGCGGAGTAACGGTTCCGAACACGACCCTTATGGTTTACTAATGGGTCTAGGATGGAGCAGGAGTATGTGGAATGGGCCCACAGGTACGTATTGAGAGACCGCTGGGCAGATATTCCACAATATTCCAGGCTGAAGTATTTGCTATCAAGGTCTGTGCCGAGAAGAACCTGCGTAGAGCCCCAAGGGGCAAGGTGATACCCATTTGCTCGGACAGCCAGGCTGCACTGAAAGCCCTAGAGGCTTGCAGAACTACCAGATTCCTAGTGAAGGAGTGTCGAGACTCTCCAGGCACAATAAGGTACAGCTGATATGGGTGCCTGGACACATAGGGATTGAGGGTAATCAGATGGCTGACCATCTGGCCAGGAACGGGGCAAATACTTCGTTAATTGGTCCAGAGCCTGTCCTGGGGGATTACTGGTGGAGCGATTCGTGCGGCGATAAGGGAATGGTTTTGCGGTAAGCATGAAGAGCTCTGGAGGGGTAGTCCAGGTGCCACACACAGCAAAAGGATGATGCCAGGGTTGTGTAAACGAAGGACCCACCCTTAGTCTGAGTAGGAGCCAGATTTCTCTGGTGTCAGAACTATTTACGGGTCATGGCAGGTTCAGGAAGCATCTGCACAAGGTAGGGCTTATCAGTGTGGAACCCTTGTGCAGATTATGTCAGGAGGAGGAGGAAACGGCCCGCCACCTGCTATTTGATTGCGTAGCAATAACTAAACTGAGGTATGAGATCTTTGGTACACTGCAACCTGAGAAGATGGTAGCCCAAAATGATCTGGTGGTGAAAGTCCTCAAACTCCTTAGGGAGGGAGGGTACAACTACTAGAGGTTATCGGGGATGGCACAATAAGCCTCTGTAGGCTGCAGTGCCGGGTTATAGCCCACCCTGATAGGCAATAATAATTGCCTAATAAGTGTATTAGGTCGACCGATTTTGACCAAATCTTTATTTATTTTCAGGTCCACTGATGAATACAAAGATGCCAGTTGAATACCAAGATTCAGCTGGCTACGAGTTTCTTTTTAAGTTGTTCTGATACACATACGCACACATACAAACACCAATTTATAAAAAGCACTTTTCGGGGAGTCTAGCGTGTTCAAAACTTATATTTCCGGTAAAACTGACCCCATCGTAATACTTCCTCTTACAGTAGTAAGTGAAAGTAAAAGGCTAATATCAAAGTATGGGTTTCTGCCCCACAGCGACATCTAATTTGGTAGTTGGTCGTTAAGTCTGCCTGAAACATGAAATAGGTTCTTTTTCCACTAACAGCAAGTAAATGTATTTTTATCTTCTTCGCCCACTGCTCAACACACGCAATTGTCTAATGACTTTAGGGAGTTCTCATCGTCATCTGATAGTGATAATTTTTTTTAAAGATAAATGATGTTTTTACCACTAAAACTCTTTCCAAGTAGCTTAGATGGTACTGTAATTTTGTGGAAAAATTTCCTTATTATCTAGTATTCCTATTCCTTTTAAAGTTATAAAAAGACTTTAGAGGAATTTCAAAAGTACATTATTTTGCAACATTTCTTATCAAATTAGTTCTTAACATTTTCTTTTTTCTTCTTCTTTCTATGGCACTATAATCCTTAAAGGATCGTGGCTTCGTCAATAACATTTGTTCTTCCTGTCCTACATTGAGCTAGCCTTCGCTATTTCCTAACTTCCATCACTCTCAAATCCGCGTACATATTATCCAGCCAGCGCAACCTTGGTCTTCCTTTCAATCGTTTACCTTCCGACCAGCAAATAGCTTTTTGGAGATTTTTCCATTTCCTATCCCCCCCAAGTATTCCAGCTATCTGAGCTTTAATTTGTTAATAGTGCCATCCAGATCTTGGTCCTTAAACAGGTTCCATAATTCTTGATTGGTTTTTATCCTCCAATGTTTCCCATCTTTTACTGACCCCCAAAATAGATTTCTTAAAAGTTTTTTTTCAGATATGTTGAGAAGACATTCCTCATCTTTTGTTAACGACTATGTGTCCCTGCCTTACGTTAGAATAGGTCTCAATAAACAATTATTAGCTTTACCTTTCCAGAAAACTCTCTGAGAGTAGAACCTTTTATAGCGACCGAAAGCATCGTTTGCCAGCCATAATTCTGACTTTAACTTCCTCCGATACATCATTTTTGTCCGTGATGATTGCTCCTAGGTATTTAAAACGGCTAACAGCTTCAAAATTATGAGACTCTGTAGCAAACATTTTTTCTAAATTTCCTCTTCTACTTATGGTCTTCACATATTTAGTTTCTGCTTTATGTATTTTGTATGCTGCACATCGTCTGCGTAAGCTTAACCTGCACTAAATAGCTTAACCTGTTGTAAATTGTACCATTTGGGCGGGACTTAATTGAATTTAGACGGGTCTCACTACATTCTCCAACAACAGATTAAATAAAAGTAGGGATCATTTGCCTCTTCAGTCCCTTGGACATAGAAAAGAAACTACCTCTTGATCCCTGAATCTGTACAGACCTTTTCCAATGCCCTAAGGTTAACAAAGTCAATCTTTTAAACCTTTTTTGGAGAAGCTAATTCCTGTACCCAGCCAATCATTGATTTTTTTTGTCAAGGCTATCATATGCTTGCTTCAAGTCTATAAATGGAACATCATACTCAAGAAAGGGGAAGGGGAACATCATATTCATAAGATTTTCCCCAATAATGTTCTTATAGAATAAATGTTATCGACTGTGGACCTCCCCGCTCTAAAACCGTATTTATACTTCCGTTTATCTTTCAATCCAATCGATAGATTTCTGGTCATTAGAAGGACCGAAAGCACTTACATATTTATATATATATTATACTCCCTCTCTCTCTATATATATATCCACGTATTCAATATATATAATACAAACACACATACGATACTAAATAAGTAGACTACAAACATCCTTCACTATTAACCAAGGCTCATAGTGCACACTTAGGGCTACCGTCCCTAGTTTAAAGCTTGACAAAGGGAGTAAACCCTGACAAAAAGTCCCAGATCCTCCAAGAAAATGAAGGGTGAGCATAGTGCTGACAATTCTTCTTTGTGAAAATAATATTAACGCGAATCCTCAAAATACAAAATTCATTTTTTAATTCTCAAAAAATTGTATTTGATTTTTACTTTCTCTTATTCCTAGTAAGAGGAAGTATCGTGTTAAATTTTCGATAGCGAGTTTTCAACGGAAATATCGGTTTTGAGGTCCTCTGAGTCAAAACAAAAAAAGGTTTATAGCAAATGGAATGTATGTGTGTGTATATATATGTGAACAGCTTAGCTCAAAAACGAAAAACCGTAGAAAGATGAAACTGGATATTCCGTTTTGGTTTCACCATGGCATCTGACAGTTGGCCATCTGTCAAAATTCCTCGACCGGAAGTTCCACTTTACTTGTTTTTGTTTTTACTTTTTTGCGTTTTCCTAAAAAATGACTCCGATGATTTTCTTCACACTTGGAATATCAACTACACACACAAAGAGCTACAACTTTTATTTGAAACATTTCTCCGGGAAAATTCATTTAAGGGCAGTTATGAGGAGGGGTGGGGTTAGGTTTTGCTCTAAAGTGCTATTTCAGTTTATTAAACAATACTATCACCTAAATAATGTCAATTAGAATTAAATATATTATTGAAATTCCGAGTTTGAAAAAATTGGATGACCGAAAGTGTGTTTAATTTACCACATTACTAAATGATTTTTCCACTTTTTCGCAAATTTTCTAAAAAATAGCTCCGACGATTTTCTTGAAACGTATTATATAAACTAAACATACAAAGCTCTACAACTTTTATTTAAAACATTTCTCTAGGAAAATTCATTTAAGGGCACTTTTAGGGGAGGGGTGGGGTTATGTTTTCTTTCTCATCAGGTGCTATCAATCATAATAGATTATCAATTATTCTATCATTAAAGAAAATTAATTAGAAATTAATAGATGGCCAAAATACCGATTTCCAGAAAATTAGTAAACCGGAAGTGGGATTTTACTGGAAAGTTTTGTTTTCAGTTTTCGACGAATTTCGTTAATTTGTACACAACTATAAAATTTGTCAATTATAATTTGAGAACTGGAGTAAGAAAAAGTTGTGTGAGTGTTTCACACCAGCTTTTTTTAAAAAGAATTATTGTAATTTTTTCATAATTAAAAGTATAAAATTATTAAAGCTCTATAAATAATAATACCCTAATTCTTATATACCTACATAATTAAAAAAGCGATTAAAGCATTAGAGTACTAGCAGTAATTAGTGTGTGAGGAAACTTTCTAAGGCTTGGCAGCAACTCTAACTGACACTATACAGTTAATGGGTTAAATGTGAAAGAAACAAAATAAGACTTGTTTGAAATGTTTGTAGGGCTTACTTTAATTACATTTCTCAATTCTCATTTGGTAATTTTTTTTTTTTCAAACGTAGATTTAACAAACATTTAATTCTTTCTAATAAGTATAAGAGTTTACGGATAATCGTTGGAGTATTTTCATTATAGAAACATTCAACTGATCTGACGGTTCTTAACTCTTCTGTAGCAAATGGAGAATAAATCTAGAAAAATGTCAAAGATGTAATGTATCTTTTGATCTTCAATGTGCACCCATCTGTACATTGTTCTTGCTATATTTACAATTGATTGGTTCAGCATTTGCCAAATGCGGACGATGTAGCAATAATATCTAAAATGACAGCCGCATTGAAAAAGCGTATTTATAGAATTGTAAAAAAAACACGCGCTATCTATGGTCTCAAATTCAACATAGAGAAATCAATATGTATGGTGAGGATTGACGATCTGCAAGTTGGACAATAAACTTTTTCACATAATACATCATTACGATGATTGGTTAATTGAGAAGAAATTTACCTGGAATTTCTTCATTATACTTGAGAGATAGGATAATATAAATCTCATAAGCCTTAAAGTACTACTTCCAAATAAAAATCGATAATCTACGACCACGAAAATATACTCTTGGAGGGTTAATGGTGGCAAACTGTTGGCTAGGATTGATGAAGAAAAGACATCACAATTTATGTTTACCATTTTAGTTAATAAAACTATATAAAAGTGTGTATATAAGTATATAGTATATATATATATATTTTAGGATGAATGTATTTATTGGAATGAGTGTATTTATTTGTGTGATTCTCGTATGATAGAGATGTGTGGTTCAATGCCAAAGGTAGTTTGTGAGGGCGTTAATGACTATGGCAGTTGATGCGCCAAAAAAAAAGAAAGAAGATTATAATTAAAGTGTAAAGATTGAATAATGTCTGGTGACAAGATTCGCCGAAAAAACTTCTTGTTATTGTACTTAAGTTTCAATTCTCTATACTAGACAAAGTCAGAGTTACAAACTGAAAAAATATATACGAAAGCCAAATGTATTTTTTTTAAAAATTGGAGGGTACTCCCTCCCAAATGTAGATATAATTGAAGGGTTTTTTATAAATTGGAGGGTAGAATTATACTTATATATAAGTATATAGTCCATTTGAGATAACTTGCAAAAGTCTTAGTTCACATGTTCCCCAGCATTCCGACCGTTGATCAAGGATGACATAGTCTTAAATTGTTATAAAATATTGAGTGGTATATTTATAACAATTGAGACTATAATAATACTCCTGATAATTGATGGCTATCAACGATCGAAAGCTTGGGATTGTGTGAAATAAGACTTTTACAAGGTATTTCAAATTGACTACCTACTTCTATAGAAAAATATGCATTTGTCTATAAGTGGAAAGTCCTATAATAAAACAAGTTTATCATCTACAAAATATCTAGATATTAAAATTAGTCGGTCAACCTATTATTTTTCTTTTATTTGGTAGAAATATCTGATGTGAAACATATTTAGAATTATATTGCTTAGTGGGTGGAGTTTTAGTGCAGTGTGAAGTTATTGGCCTCGTTCTGCCCGCAACAATTGCAGCTATTCTAACATAGTGCTAGTTAATATGCAAATTGAACATAGAGCCAGCGAGCTATCCAGCTCGCAATATAGTAAAAGAGCTAGAGTTTCAAACCTGTATATATATATATATATATATATACACATCCACAAACATCCATTCACTTACACACTATAGTGGCACATACATACAACATACACAATAACAAGCAGTACATTGTTATAAAGACTATGGTGTACAAACAGTCCCCAGATAGTAACAGTTAAGTCTTACAATGCCAATTTGATCATATTATCCTTGTAAACTATCAGTTCTCATTTTATAATAATTATATGTTTATTTAATGACTCTGCTATTAAACAATTAATTCATAATAATAATAATAAAAAAATTCTGAAACATTTACAACACATATGACCTAAAATCCTTCTACAATTTTATTGTTGTGTGGCATCATCGACTTGTAAATTATTCTATCAACATCTTGTCTGTACTTCATATCAAGGAGTTACAGACATAGATTCAATTCTATTCTCTATAAATTAAAACTGACAAATCTAAAACTAACGTATTTATCCTTCCATATAATAAGCCCATTCATACGCAACTTAACAACTAAATGTGGTGGATATTCGTCTCTAATAACCTACTTCTTCTAAGTCTATCGTAAAAAAAAAAAAAGTTACAATTTACGTAAAAGCTTTGATCAGAGATATTTTCCGTGAAAATTCGCCTTTGATCAGAGCTTTCCGAGTGTATCAACTAAATCTGTTGTGTGCAAGTCTATGTTATCACATTGTTTTGACAAAAACATTCTGATGATGGGTGGACGCTCGGAACCGGTCGATGACCGACCGCAAAAAAATGCAGGCTAACACGGAAAAGATCTCTGACACTTTCCAGGCTCTGCGGGGAACCAACCACAACATAAATGCTTTGAACACACATTAAAAAAAGGTTGTTTTCAGTTCAAGTAAATTTACTTCCATGTCTGCGACTTCTAGCCTCTGATCTTTACTATTGACATGTCCAATTGTACTGTAATTCTACATATTCACTGAGCTGCATAAAATCCTCTCTTCCCCCTTTTATGTTTCAAAGAGTTAGCCAAACATTTTATGATATTTATGGATTCTAGAAACCGAAAATTATGCTTTTAGAAAAGAGTGGTATGTATGTGAGTGTGGGGTCAAGTAGTTAAACAAAACAAAAAGCTGGTGTTTTAAACACTCGTATGTCTTGGTATATTTTTTTTACCAGATAAAAATACTGTATTTTTTAAAAAAACCATATTACAGTGAGTGTGGCTAACAAGATAATCCAAACCGGAAACCTATCTAACATTCAAGACTTATATCAAAAAATTAAGATGCATCAGCCAACTAAGTGGAGGAAACGCGGAACACATCAAGGTACAGCATGGAAGCAAAATTCTCTCTCTCAGAGCAAATGATCTTTGTGCATTCTGCAAACCGTATATTAACAATAGCTTATACCACATACTCCTATAATGCCCAAACTTCGAAGAAAATAGACAGTATATCCTAAATCCACCTACCTCCATATCGTGCACAGGTCATCTGATGACATATTGAAAAGTTTAATCCACCATGATTTGTACGTTCTAAAGTGGGCATGCAGCCAGTTTCTATGCGAATAAAATGATTAGGAGTATTTCTAGGTAAATGGAAAGGTATTTAGTAAAATAAGTTTGAACTTTTACGGCTTTGAACGGCTGCAAACTTTGATAAAGGCTAGATACCATCAGTATATAACCTGGTGGCTAAAGTATTTATTTAAACAGCGAACATTCCTTACTATGAAACAGACTATTTGGAAACAGACTTAAAAGAATTGTAAGAATTAAATAGAATACCGAAATAAGTATAATCATTTAAATAGTTCATTTTAATTAATAATGAAAAATAATAAAATAAATAATAATAATAATAATAATCACTAAATGAATGGAGGAGCTACCAGAGGAGCAATCCAGATCATTCAATATCTCTTATTGATAACAGATCTCGAGGCAGGGTTATCAAGGAGGGTTTGAGAGAAGAAATTTCTGGCTAAAGGATTGGTAGGACAGGATTGAAAAATAATAGAATAAAATAAAATAAATAATAATAATAATAATCACTAAATGAATGGAGGTGCTACCCAGAGGAGCACTCCAAATCACTCAATATCTCTTATTGATAACAGATCTCGAGGCACTGACGCTTTATACGACGGGAAGGGTTATCAGTGAGGGTTCGAGAGAAGAGATTTCTGGCTAAAGAATTTATATTGTAGGACAGGATTTTATGAAGTTTTTTTTATAAGAAGAGAGGAAGCAACATCGGTCACACTATTGCTCATGATTGGTATGGGACTGTCTAACTGTCCTAACCGAAGTGGGTGCTCGGAATAAGCTGATATTCGTTTGAGTGGAGGGACATGCAGGATTTCTGGGCATCGTAAAGGAGGGTGCGCTGGCGAGGGTGAGCACAAAGGACATTTTCATAGCTCCGTACGTTTCTGCTGTTTGTACAGAAGCCTGATTCAAACTACTATCAAAGGCTGGGCAGTTCTGCAATATTGGGAGGGAATACCAGGGCAGTGGCAGGAAAAACTCTTTATTGAAATACACTCGCCTGAAACATTGCCTAAATTTACTAGGTACCTAATTAATCATAGCCGGAAGCCTATAAGGAAGAGAGTAGTTCCACTAACGGGGCATTTAGGTTTGAGAGAACGCGATGGATCGATTCTGTAAGGCTGATGAAGAAACCCCGGTACATATGCTTTGTGAGTACGCTGGCCTGAAGAAGATAAGGTTTTTACAGTCACAAGTAAGTAATCCCGAAGCCACGTGAAGATAGGAAGACATGCTATAACCAATGACGATCCACAATAGACCACGTTGTTTAGGTCGCTGTAGAATGAGGCTTATACCATCTCTTTCTTTATCTAATCTAACTTAAATAATTTTATACGTTAAAGGTACCCGTATTTTACATACAGAGCGTACCTTCGCAACTCTGCTAATATTTAGACGCCAAAACTTTTCCACTTCATGAAAAATTTGAAACAAGTCAATCAAAGGATTCTTGGATAGTAATACATCAAAAGTATAAAATACAATGTAAACAATAGTTATGTTTGGCCCCAGCAAACTAATTTTTTGCTTATATAAAATATAATCGATATAATTCCACAAAACTAGCTCTTCTGAAAGGACGGCCTGTTTTTATTAAACTTATTTGTAATAATATATTAAGCAAGGCCACTTTTCATATTTAATAATTTAAGAAATTCATCATATTTCAGAGTCTGTTTATTAAAGCATCTCATACGGAAACGGTTGAGTAAGGGGGGCCTGGAGCAACAAGTGATAAACAGTTTCATTCGCTTTTAAATTACAGAGAAAATACCACTTTATTTCTTTATTATAAGACTAACTATTTAAATAAAACTCCTCTTGGTTTAACTTTCCGGCCGATAAAGCGCCATTACCCCGTTTATTACGTTAAACCTATGTTTTATAAAGTTTTATGAAGCGTAAGGTGTTGACGAATAGCTGACTTTGTTTCTTTATAAATAAAAACAAATAAATTTTATTAATTATTTCGTTTGTATAAAATATAATAAAATATAACTCCCAAAGAACAAAAGTTCTTAATGCCACCAGTTCAATGGTTATTATTGTGATGTGATGGCAAGAAGAAGAAGATATAATTTTTAAATAAATCTAAAAATTATAACTAGTGGTTGGAATTTGGAAAAGGATCCAGCCAGCCGCTATCTGCAGGTCAAGAACCGCGGCAAAACCCTTTCAAACAGGGGTCAATATACAGTCAAGAGAGCCGCGGCAAAACCCTTTCAAACAGGGGTCAATATACAGTCAAGAGAACCGCCGCAAAACCCTTTTTGTATTTCCTTCATACAAGGGTCAATGTACACTCAAGAGGCCACCTGGCCACCATCTGTTAACAAAGCGTCGCCACCCCGGCCAAAACAGCCTTTGTTAACTACCGACCTCCCCTAGGGTCAATATACTACGAGAGATGTCTTAGTGTGGCACGTACTTACACATCAGCCGATGTGTGAGTGATGCAAATATAAACGTCGCCCACTGGAGTTCCAGATCAGTTAAGTACGAGTTATAGATCAGTTAGGTACGAGTCATCAATCAGTTAAGTTCGAGTTATCAATCAGTTAAGTGCCAGTACGAAAGAAGATCAGAAGCACCGTCACACATCGCGAGCGAGTCCCTATTTAAGGTTTTAACACTACTTCTTTAATATTTTATATTCATTTCATAATTCTTATATTCATTTACAATTGTGCATCTTAGTTTTTCTGTTTCAATACACTTTAAATTATTTGTTAAAATATAGTTTATTTTCATAAATCAGTAGTTCGTATTTCGAATGCCAATTCTCTAATCTCTCTAACTAACAACACTTACTGCTCACTTCGACTTCCGGTATCCATAAAACGATACCAATACATTATTATTATTATTATTCAAGGAAGGGAAGGGCAAAACCCTACGCTATCCAAAACCTCCCTGGGCCCATATAGCTACCCCTAAAAAATAACAACTACTGGGTCTGGAACAAAAGTCCAGGCCCAGGTTTTACCCATCTAAGTTTCACCACAGACCGAACAAATAGGAGCAAAACCTTAAAAGGACATAGCTTAAGATCCTCTACCGATATCCTACTCCGGCCGAAGGTGCTAAACCTAATCTCCTCACAGCTTAAACAATCGTCATTAGATGCATGGGTGTTTCCTCCTCCGTCTCACAAACTCTACGGAAGGGGTCAGGCATGAGCCCCATTGTATAGAGATGTCTCCTTAAGCCACAATGCCCAGTGAGGAAGCCAACCAGATGCCATGTAAATTTGTGTACACAAACTTAAAATTTGTCATTATAATTTTGAGGACCTGGCGTAAGAAAAATGTGTGAGGGTGTTTCCCCACTATACTTGTTTATTTTCAAACAAAAAACTAAAAATATTTTTAATTTGTCTACCATGTTTTATTTGATGTCTTTTTATTTTTTTTCTTATAATGAGTGATCGTGCACAGAAATGTGACTTCCTGGATTTACAACGAACAGAAAGTTAAAAAATTTTCTTGCAAAATTCTTCTGCATATTAATAATTACGAACTTCTTTATGTCAACCAAAAACAAAAAAATCATTTAAAATGTCTTTAATTTAAAATTCTTTAATAATTAAACATTTTTAAAGAACTTATTTATTTATTATTTTATTTTTCATTCAAGTCTTTTTTTTTTATTATTAAATTGATATAAGAGAAAATTCAGTGTAAATCATCTGTGTAAATGATAAGCATTTTTAAGCCTCCACAGTAACCATAAGTTTCTTTATCTATTTAAAACACCGTTTCCTAGATATTCCTCCATTGTTGAAACTTAAATCCAATGTCATTATATTATTTTCTTATATAAGTTATAATACTTAAAGTAAGTCGCCTCGGTTCTAGCTTCGCAATTTTCCACTCCTATAAATCAGTGGTTAAAATTCCTACTTTTCTCACTAGGAGAGGGAAAAATAGTTTACTCCTAGTGATAAAAAAAAAAAATAGGATTACTAGCTTCAATAAGCTAAATTTTAATGCAAACATAATTGATGAAATAGGGTGGTTAAAATTTGAAAGTCAATAAGGCAATGAACCTTGATAGAGAAGGGAAGTGGCTCCTGTCAAAACCCTCATCAACAACAGGAACAATAGCCACGCTTCTTCCATATCAAGGTTCATTGCCTTATTGGCTTTCAAGGTGGAACAACCGTGAACAGACTCATTGTAACATGGGCGAAACGTCGGTTTTTAGCAAACCACTGCAACGCAGTCTCAACTCGGAAACTCAAGTGTTTTGCATGAAGCAAATGGCCGCGGAAATCTAAAAGGTATTTTTATTTTTATTTCAGACTGTGACCATTTTTTTTTTTTTTTAGGCGCGTCAGCAGTTATGGCCATTGGCGCCCAAAACTTCTCAGTGCACTGCCGGCCTCCGGACAGTGTTCTCTCGTTACAGACAACACTGTCCATCACGAGACAGTGAACTGTAAAGGCTCCTAGGAAGAAAACATCTAAGGGGAGCACAGCTAGACTCGAACCCGGGTCCTCCGCGTAGAAGTCTAGTACGCTAACCACTTAGCTATTCTCTTCCCTTTCTTCTTGTTATTGTATCATTTTTATTCCTTTTTCTGTATTTTTTTTTATCTTAATTATGATTGTGATTTTTTTTGTTTTGTATCTGTAATTATATCTTACAGCCTTGTGGCTGTTATTGGTGGAGAAAAAAAACAAAAATAAATGAATTTAATCTTTTGGGCTGTATGAGGGACAAAGTGATGGTTACATTTTGAAATTTATTAGGGTTATGTACTTATTAATACATTATTATTAAATTATAACTTCGACGTACCCTTATTTTGCCTACTCATATATGTTGCTTTTTATTTTCTTTTTTTTATACCTTTTTATAATTATTATCTATGATATTGTTTAATCTCCTGACGCCTTTTTGTCTCCCAATGTATACCTTTTGCCACACATATGCCTCTTTCGGCCGTTGTCGTAATTACGATAACTTCCGATTGCACATTGTCCGGTTTCACCTCGAATCTACTACTAGTAGTAGTTCTGTTCGAAAACTGTTGCACTGAACGCTCGTGCACGCACGGAAGTGCTCTATATTTTCCACAGTGCTACCCCGCATGTTAAGTGCATTTCGTTTTCTCTCTGTTAGTTTACCGCAAAGTATACGGGCGTGCCGTTTCTCGCCTCTTTCGTTATACCGCATTTTCACGGGTACGCATTTTTCCGTTATTCTCGTTACACCGCATGTTCCCCGCTTATGTACAACGGTTCATTATACAAAGGAACATACTTATGCCTACTTGGCCTTCAATCGGCTCGCCCTTTAGACTGGAGCACACCATCTACGTTCACAAAGATATCTGCGGCCAGGGGGGGAGGAGGAGTCGACTCTCTTTCCTTTTGGGATCCCTTTCCTTGGAGCGTTGTTAAGCCAGTGTCCACATCTTACAAGGTAAGCGTTCTATTATTCATACTTATTTGAATTAGTATTCTCTGTTTCCCCGCATTAAGAACTACACCCTATCAAATACAGTCCACTTACCGCTTTGTTTTGACAAGATCAGACAGATATGCTTCTCATTTTTTTTATTTTCCAATATTCTCAGAAACTGTTAGTTTTTCTTTTATTTTTTCTAAGTTGTAAGTTTGGTTTACTGTAAATTCCGAGTTATGCTTTTTTAGTCACAGAATTCATACTACTCAATCGTCACTTTTTCTATATTTACTAATTTAAGAGTTTAATGTAAATATGCTGAAATGAGGCCTGATTCTTTCGGATTTCCCCCCACAAAATTTAATTAGTTAATTCTTATTATTATTATTTCTATTTGTATCTGTTATATTTTCATTTTCATTTCCAGGAAGTTATTATATATACTTATGTTTGTGTGAAGTTGATTTCTATTTCTTGCTAAAAGATACGTTGTCTTTTATGAGTAATAAAATTAAACAAATAAATAAATAAATAATGTGACAACTTAATTATATTATAATTAGAAAACTTATATATAATATAATAAATATATATTGTATAGAATATATATAACTATATATATAGTAGGACCATAAGGGGGACAGGTCAGAGTGCCTTGTGCGTCTCTGACCGCTTTAACTCCCCAAGTCAACCCCACCTCCTCGTGTCCAGCTTCCAACGAATGGCGATTGCTCTTGAGGGGTATCCGAGTGACCGGCTGACAGAAAGTCAGGCGGAGAGGATACAGACCGAGATCGTCGCCAATATAGTGGGCGAGATCAGGCCTCAGTTTAGGGGGTGTTACTGGTCCAGGGGCGTACTCGTTGTTGTTTGCAACAATGAGGCTACGCGCCTCTGGCTGGAGCAGTTGGTCCCCACTCTCCAAGTTGGGGAGGGTAGGCTGAGGGTAGGGCTCGCCAGAGACATACTTAGGTCGGCCAAGGTATCCGTTTGGATATCTGGCTCCCTAAGAGAGGCTTCTCCAGCGGTCGTCTTGGACAAGCTCCGCACTCAAAATGAGGACTTGGAGACGGCGGACTGGAGACTCATCAGCAGAAGAGTGGACACGCACGGGCAAACCCTAGTCTTCGACGTGGCTGACCGAACCTTGGAGAGACTGAGGAGATCCGGGCTCGAGGTTTTCCTCGGGATGGATCTCGTCAGGTCCCGGGTGATATCTAGGCCGAGAGAAGATGAACAGGAAGGCGAGGAACCCCACTCTCCGATGGAGGTTACTCCAAGTAAACCTCCATCACAGTAGGGGAGCATCGTCGGCCTTGTCCAAATATCTCGTCAGAGAGAACATCTCCATCGCCCTCATTCAAGAACCCTGGCTTGTTCGGGGGAGAGTTGCGGGGCTTGGAGAAGCAACAGGCAAGATAATCTATGATCGTAGCCTGGCGAATCCCAGGAGTTGTATGTATATTAGGGAAGAAATAACCTCGTTGCTGCTGATGGAATTTTGTTCTAGGGACCAGACTGCAATGAGAGTTAAACTCCGAACGGAGGAGGGGACCAGGGAGCTAGTGCTGGCCTCCACGTACCTTCCGTTCGACTCACCGGCGCCGCCACCGTCAGAAGAGATGCGAAAGCTGGTCACCTGGTGCAGGGTAAACGGCCTGCAGCTTATAATTGGCTGCGATGCGAACTCGCACAACACTGTGTGGGGAAGCTCCAATACCAATAATAGAGGTAAGTCACTCCTTGATTTTATTTTGTCTAGTAAATTAAGCATTATAAATGAAGGAGAAGATGCAACTTTCTGCAATATTAATCGCAGAGAGGGCTTAGGGACTAACTTTATTTCGACCCTGGTAAGAGACTGGCATGTGTCCCAGGAACCCTCACTGTCGGACCACATGTACATCAGGTTTGATATCCTGGCCAACTGCAGGGAAACAAGGGCCTTCAGGCGAACAGACTGGGACTCATATAGGCGGGATCTCAGCCATAACATCGGTTCAGTCAAACGCACTTTTAAGATCCTGAATGACATCGAGGACGCTGCGGATCAACTGCAGCGAGTAATCTTGGATGCTTTCCGGGACAATTGCGCGCGTACATCCACCAGAGGAGTCAGCTGATGGAATGACCAGCTGGCAGGCCTCCGCGCTAGAGCGAGAAGACTGTTCAACGCGGCGAAGAGGAGGGGTACATGGACGGAGTACCGTGAGGCCCTCACCTCTTACAATTTAGCTATTAGGAAAGCTAAAAAGGACTCGTGGAGGAAGCTGTGCGAGGAGGTAGCCACGACCTCCGAAGGGGCTAGACTTCACAGAATACTTTCAAGGGTACCGACAAATCCGTTGGGA
>JAAEAF010007268.1:0-57154 GCA_011037195.1 Triatoma infestans
TTGATTTTTCTAAAACAAAAATATTAGCAAAAGAAAGTAACAGGACAAAAGGAAATATGTATATTAGAAATGATATGTATCAAAAGAAATAAATTTTCTGTTAATTTTGGTAATGATACTATGAAATTATCGGCATTGTATAACGTTTTTTTTTTTTCAAAACATGACCTTTTAGAATTCCTTTCCCCTATCCCCACCCCTAAAAATGTCCTCTAATCTCTTTCACTTGCCTATTCAACCCCTTTCATTTCTGTAGATGACTTTAAACAAGACAGTAGTAACTTTTAATTTTCCTTTTTTTGTTTCTGCGATGTAACAAATGTTTAAGTTTAAAAATTCTTTCTCCACATCTTCACGACTATCTATCTATATGTAAGTTCAATATTATTTAAAAAAAAAATATTTTTCTTTGTTTTTGTTACTACTATTCTCCATATTACAGTATTATTAATGAATTATGGTTCCTCATTGTATTGTTTTTTAGACTGAAGTCACGATAAAGACAGGAAACTCTGTCGAAACTTTTCTTGACCGATCCTCACCAAATTCCTTCATAAAATAATTCATCAACGGTCAATAAATTTTTTTATATATAGAAGGAAGAAGCTCAAACTGTTTGCAGTACAGGAAGTATCATTTGTTTAATTTTTGCAATTGTATTAATACAATTGTGAAGTCCCCTCCCCCAAATGTTTTTAGCGAATAGTTTGTCTCTGAGTTTCAGGACAAACTATCTACAAAAATAAATGTCACAATGAGAAACTCAAATGTCTTAAAAAATATATCTATTTAAAGTTGTCACTGAAGGAAGCCACAATATACCTAGACATTAGCGGTTTTGGCTTCATAAACATCCCTGTAAGTATCTATCTATTTTAATGGAATTAATCGCCAGCAAATTCGCTATACAAAAGCTGCACTTGATAGTTCGATTAGCAACCGAACAAGGCGCCACGAATGAGCTTCCGTGCTGACTTCAACTACGTATTACATCCTATGTCACGCCCATTTCAATGTATTGGCGAATAGGCTTGATTTTGGCCGCCGATTCTGTAGCAGGCAATATTTCTAGCGGTGAGATCTGATAGGCTCAAGAATCAGTCACCAGAAAAACTTAAAAGAGAAAAACATGAACTGCAACAGCAAATTTGAATCTCGAAAGGTTCACCACCAAATTAGCTCACTACCGTTAGAACAAGCAAGAGTTCTATTATTGCAACAGCCAACACTACCTACTATATACCGCTACCAACAATGTCACTCTTCGTCGTTTAAAAATATATCGTAAATATAAATTATGAGGTCAGAATCAGTTTGTGTGTTCTCATTTCACTCTCATCAAGATTTCACCCTTATCTATAACATTATTTCCAGGTACAATAACGTAACATTAAAGAGGAATATCACTGCCCCATTTTTTCGAGCAAGTTGAACATGAAGATGTATGAACTATATTGATGTTTGTAGATATTAAATTCCCCTCCACGCATTTTACACGTGTAATGCAGGGTTGGTTTCCAAGTGCTAGGGCTCCAACGATCCTATCAGAGTAGAATTGGAAATTGCAGTCAGTACTTTCTGAAACTGCGAATACCAGAAATACGACAACGGACTTGCGCCGGGATCACCAGGATCTTGTGTTCAATATATTTCATTAATATTTTCTTTTTGGAAAAATATAAATTTCCCAGGAAATTATTAATATTAAAAGTAGAAGTTTTTTTTAGGTAAGAGGAGTGAAGGATAAAATACAAATAATCCTTCACTTGCCGACTCTAAATCTAAATGTGATGGATTTTTTTTTATCCTTTTATTTTTTTTTTTTAATATCACTGCTTTATTGTGAGCTATCGTTTTTTATCAAAGATAAATGATTTCCACCAAACAACATTCAGTTAAGATTGATTACCGTTTTCCATTTACCAATAACTTCAATACCTTTTAACTTGTAACATCAATGTTTATATAAAGGAAAACCACTGTCAATATAAATAGAATCTCTTTTAGATAATGCAATAATAACAAATGTAATAATGTACGATATATACATATATATAATTAAATGTAACTAGAAATTTAAAAATTTTTAAAATTGAGTTTTCCTAGAAAATAATGTGCTTTATGATTCCCCGGAGTGGTAAAAAATTTTGGTGTGAAACACTCATACGACTTTCTCTTAATCAATAATATAGAAAATGATATATTTTCGTTAAATGAAAAAATTTTTTCTCATATCTCCTCAAATAAATACAGAGGTGGTAGGGGATGGAAGGCAAGTGCCAACCTATCAACACAGGCAGGTAGAACATGATTACATTGTAGTGAGCCAATAATGAACAAAACACATATTAATTTAACGTCTCAGATACCTCAGAAACACCACTTAAAAACACTTTATTCAGACAAATGTTTCAAATAAATGTTATACGTTTTTATTATATATGCAGCAAGCTTTCCAAATTTAAGTAAATAGTTCAAGAAAATTGTTGAATTTTTTTCCGAAAAAATCAGAAACAAAAAACTCAAAAACCTATTGTGTAAAATCGCACTTCCGGTAAACCGATTTTCTTCAAAATTGGAAATATATCAATACTTCTAATGTGTATTAATATTGTAACGCAGCCAGTGGTGCCATCTAGGAGAGGGAGTAGGAACCTCAAGTTCTCTTAGTGGCCGCTAGGAAGCGCTAGCGACGGGCCCTAGTTCTTTCTGTAAGGATTGAGAAGATTCTAGAAGATTCTCCACGGGTATAAATAGTGGGACCGCAGAGAGTTTTGCATTGTTTCCAGGTACAAACGAAGTGTACGTTTGTGGAAAGTGTATAAAAAGTGAATAAAGTGAACTTTTGTGGTTTAAACTATGAAGTAATTATTATTAAGTGTTGTTTTTTTGTAATTTATTGTGTATAACAATAAATTGGTGTTTTCTTTATTGAAGTTTAGTGTATTTTATCTGTACGAACCCACTTAAAACTAGTTGCTGTAATGTTATGATGTGATGATGTGTTTTTGTAGTAGCACGAGCGGTGTTGTAAAAAAGGGCTTGTAAGTATGTAAGTTTAAAAGAGAATGAAGTATTAGCAATAATTAAGAAATCACCACTGTTAACAATAATTATATTCTGTTAAAATAATAACTACAACTTATTTGATATTATAAACTTATTTAATATATTGTGAAACTGGCACTGATACTAAGAGAACGATTCCTGAAGTGTTCTGTTCTGGCTTTGGAAGCAGAATCTGACTTCGTAGTTTGAAAGCAGAAGTCTGACTATCTTAAAGAATGCTCTCTAACAAAGCAGTTGGCCAAGTCGCATTGCATTAATTTTGTGCCTTTGTTTCCCTACTAGCAATGACCCCAATTTACAGTACCTGGCTCTAAAATACACTCTTTTTGAAGGTAAATTCACAGCACTAAGACACATTTAGAATAATAAAATTAGATTTTTGATACTATAAAATATTCTAAATTATTTTTAAAAACTATTATTTTTCTATTTCGTTCTTCCACCACATTGCAGTAGCTAGTTTAGAGGGAAAAACGTTACAATATTATATACGTGGTAAAAACCATATATTCTACTGAATTGGTACATTAAAGGAAAGCATAACCGCTGCTGTTCCTCCAGAAACTCCCCCCAAAAATCAACTTAATCGGGAAATTGTTCAAATAAAAGTGATAGATATTTATGTGTAGATATTATATCAAGTTCAAACAAAATACTTGGAGCGGTTTTCCGAGGAAATCACGAAAAACAAAAATGATTATCGTTGCAATTACGGTTGATGGATTTTGCCCGAAATCTTCGTGTCTGATACGGCGGTAGTGCCTAAATTGAATACCAAGTTTGACTTACTGCTTCTTTTCAGCTTTGAGATATTCTGTTAACATTAACACCCACAACACACAAATGTACAGACCATTCGCAAAAAACATTTTTTTCGAATTCAAGATACTACCAACACATGTATTTCCGGTGAAACTTAATCTGTCACGATCGCAATAATTCCTCTTATTACTAGGAGTACGAGGAGAAAGTGTATGTTTTTAGGAAACGACTTTAAAAAATCGCGGATTTTCTCAAGAGAAATACTCGTGTGAGTACTTCACACCATAGTTCTACAATATTTCATTCTACTTTAATCTACAATAAACTGGTTGCACTATTTCCGTTTACACATCTTTTCTGGCAGCGTAGCCTTTTTCAGAAATTCAATACATGTTCTCCAGGACTTCAATCTTTTTCCTGTTTATCTTCTAATTTATCTGAAAGCCTGAGGACAGTTTCAACCACTGATATTTCCGACAGTTCTGCAGTATGTGTCTCAATATGATAGGTATCCTGTTTTCCTCACATTCTCTTGGTGGTTTTCCTAGGAACAAGTAAGAATAGTCCAGCCGAACGAGTCGTAATCAAATTCTCTTCAGCTTCATTTATCTAGGCTTCTTGAATGGTCTAGTGGTTTAAATTTTAAATTCAAATAAGTCTTTTAAGCCTTCATTGTCTTCAAATTAGTCTTTTAAAGCTTTAATAGAATTCCTTTTAAAACTCCACAGTACCATTTTATTAAAACTATTAGAAAAACTTAATTAAAACAAAGTATTTCACTAATCTACTCTTGGATTATTTAAAAGACATGAACTCTGTATAGAAGTGGGAGGCAATTCAACAGAAATGGAAAAAAAATAACTAGAAAAGCAAAGAGGTAGCTGTTATTTTAATGAAATACTTTACATTAAGGAAGGAATTTAAAGATTGTGAAAACCAGTGGTTTGGGTGGTGGAACTTAACAGCTGGTACCAATGCCTTCTTTAAACCGGACATTACAAACAAAAACAAAACTTTAATGCTATTAACAATGCCTCTGTTTTACTTTCACCGGTTTTTTTTCCTGATATCAATGCTTTCTCTCCGGGAGAATTTTTTTTTATGACATAATTTTCATTATTTTTAGATTTTAAAAGATTTCATTTATTATTACTTTTATAATTATGACTACCAATTTAGTTTCAGGTTCTAGGGAAATTTGGCCTCATTTACTCACTTCTAACCATTTATTCTTGATGTCTGTAGAGGAAGAAGTTATAAAGTCAAAATCCACTGCGATCTGCAAGATCTACTGCAGGGTTTCCCGCAGAGACGCCAAGATCTTTCAAAAAGTGGCTATGATACTTCCTGTCTCATTCTTAAGACATCAGTTCTTCATCCCTTTCCGTTCCTTGTAGTTCTGATCATCATCAGTTTTCATTTAAGCCTTTTTAGGCGAGCGAGCACATGTGCAATCAGAGTTTTAACCTTTTATTTCCCAGATACGATTAATTTTAACTTTAACTTATGTTTATCAGAGAGCTGGAGGTTTTCCTTTCCCAGAAATTTAAAATCACTTCACGTTGGATGTTAACCCCCGATTTCACATTTCTTAATGACCAACTGTCGAAGTATGGTTTGGGTACGAAATACCGACTGCTTCTGGAATGACATGGTAAGTCCTAGCTGAGTCAGGTGGATGTAGTAAAACATAGGTCATGTTCAGGAGTTTGCTTGCCTATGGAGGGCTAGTGACAATTCTAGGCTTTAAGTAAGGGCACCTGGTTCCTCTATAAAATGGTCCAAGAGATCGTGAGCCAGCCCAGCAGAGTTTTTCTCCGTACATTGATGGGGAAGCTTTCGTGGTGATCGAGAATTTGCAGTGAAGATAGTAGAGTCCCAATTTAATCTGTTCTGTGGGAGGAAACGCGTTGGTTTGCCTTCAGGAATAGTTCCGCCTTCTTCCGTACACTCTAAACAACATGTCGAAGTAAGTTCTGGTATTTTTCAAGTTTCGCTCTACGTCTTGATGTTTTCTAAACAGAAGAGGAACATCGATTTCCGGCTGCTTTTTAGTCAATTTTTTTAGTTAATAATATCAACCGAAGTTTTAACAGAGATTTAGCAAAACTGGTTCAAAATTCAAAGATGAATAGTTTGTTACAAATTGAAATAACATTTTTGCAGCGTGTTTAAAGAAAAGTGAATATGATCATTGGGCGAAACCGCAATAATATCTGAACATTCTTATTTCACGGATCAAATCCAGAGCTTCGGAAGGACAGTTCTTTTCATTTATTTCACTTACAATAACCAATGGGTAAGTTTTTGTCAGATCACATAATATTGAAGAGTATATGGTAATGTCTAATACTGCCTGTTGTATGTGAACTAGAGAACTTAAACATTAAAACAAAAATTAAACAATTAATGAAAAACTAAACCTCACCCAAAACTATCCTCCACCAATGTCCTTACTCTGACATATATATATATATAATCCAAGCAAATATTGGCTCCCACATATTATTTTAGCAAATTACTTTCCCCCTTTAACAAAATTTAAATTAAAAGAAAGTAAATTAAATTAAAAACAAAACAAATTAAAAAAAAAAAATAGAAATTTAATAATTAAAAGAATTTTCTTTTTATTAATAAAACTCCTTTAATGAAGGAGAAATAATTATTCTAATGGAAAAATATAATTAAATTGTCAAGAGCAGAAAATGTGATTAAAAATAATTATTTTTGTATCTGTACGGACTGTACGGACTGTACGGACTGTACGGACTGTACGGACTGTACGGACTGTATGGACTGTTGTTGGGTTAAAGTTGTAAAAATTATATATAACAAACTGGTTTGAGCATTTTGAAATTCAGTTTTATTATTTTCTTTTTATGTTGTATTTCGAATCTGTAAGGGCAAAACTATAAACAACTTTCACACACACAAGTTTCTCTTACTCTTATTAAAGCAATTTCATAAATCATAAGTAGAGCGGTGCTGGGGAAGGGATACACTACCTAGTCAGGCAGGTGTATATTCCGTTTTGAGATATTTTGTTCACACAAACACAGCCGACTCGCTAAAAACCTTTCGTTTCCTTCCCATGGGAACCGGAAAACATTTATTTCCGATGAATACTCAATAATATATGAAAACGCAATAATTGATAAAAGAGAAATTCGAGCGGGTGTTTCATACTATAATTTTTTTTCCTTCTCTTACTCCAAGTGTGTATACTAACCACCGCACCTGACATGAAGGTTTCGGGTAAAATTCATCAACAGGAAGTGCGACTTTTGTGTGAAGGGCTTTTTTTTCGAAAACGGTTCTTATAATTTAAAAAAAAAAAAAAAAAACCTTATACAGGGTGTCCGGGCTAAGTTGTCCACCCCCTTTTTCTCGGTGATTATTGATGATGGAAAAAAAAATTTCAAATCATAACTATCTTAATTTTTTGAGTAGTATCTAATGATATTATATAAAAAAAAAAAAATCCTGCTGCTGATATGCAGGTTACAGAAACAAATTTTTTTTTATCAAATAGGAACCCCTATTTTTTATTATGAATTCTAAAAGTAACTTTTTTTGTGAGAAAAATTGTTTTTGAAAAAATTGAAATTGCTTTTGTAGTTCCCAAGTTATGAATTTTCGAATGAAAAAAACATTTTTTTACCGCTGACTGCTGGATCTTAAAAAACAAAATGGCTGTGTTTTTGCCTCGTCGGTCCATAAAATAAAAGATAAAAAATCAGGAATTTCCTCCGTTAATACACTAATATGAGCAATAAAGTAAGTCGGCGCTCTTGATCCCCTTCGCGAAACCCCTGAACAATGTGGTACCTATGGCTTATTATGTAGTAATGGCTTATTTGGTAGTGCCGGAGTAATCCCCACACGACAGTTTTACTAATTCCTAGAATTCTAGCCGCATTAGGTACTGAAGTGTTAGGATTCTCCTGCCCCTACAGCAGTACGTCAACCTCAGTATCGAAAGTACGAACATTCCTGGCCCTATTTCTTGCAGCTGTTTAAGCTTGAAGGCGGCATAAACAAAAATGTCATACATCAAATGTCGTACAGTTTTTTCGTTTGTCGAATATGGACAGTTAATCTTGCCGGAACGAATGGAAGTTTGAGGTAGAGTGCATATCAGCAGCAGATTTTTTTTTTTTTTATATATCATTAGATACTACTCCAAAAATAATGGGAGTTATGATTTGAATTTTTTTTTCCATCATCAGTAATTACCGAGACAAAGCGGGTGGACAATTCAGCTCGGACACCCTGTATACTACCTTTAAAAATATTCCCACATAAATACCCATCATTATTATTTGAAACATTTTCTCCAGGAAAATTGATTTCTAGGGCGATTGTGAGGGAATAGTAGCGTAGTGCGACCACAGTACGCGTATAAGACGCTAGATGGCCATAGAGTTGTTAAGTGGGACAAATTCTAGAAAGAAACTTACCTTTTCTCCCAGTCTGAGGGAGTAGGAGTACGAGAGAGGTAGGAGTGTTTGAGACATGCCGGCTAAGTAATCTTATTACGGATTTTACCGTTTTTCTTACTACAAAGCCTTTTCCATACTTTTCAATATATTTCTATAATTTTCTTATAGGTGTAAATATTTTATTGTATATAGCATCTTATATATTCCTTTCTGCAAATATTTTGTAATGGTATAACTTGTTTCTTATTTCTTTTAATTTGGCTTCATTTTGTATATTCATTTTCTAGTTTTATTTAAATTGCCTAAATGAGAAGATCTTTTACTTCTAGTAGTTTCAGTTCTTTCTTGCTATTCTCTATTAATTGAGTAATTAATTGGCTGAAAAGACTGGCGCCAAACCAATTAAAGTTAATAAAAACCCAATATTTTCTAAATACCCGAAAAAGGGTACGAAAAGTACGATTTCAGTATAATATATGTTTTTTCGTTTTATCACCTACATAATGGACATTGATATAATTGCAAATTTAAAGAAAATTTGGTTAACGGGAAGTGAAACTTTACAGAATGGGTTTTCTAGTTTAATGGAATTTTCTCGAAAATGGCTTCCACGATTTTCTTTAAACTGGGGAGTGCTCGCTGCACAGATACAAAGTAACATTTTACTTGAAACATTTTCCGAAATAAACAATATTTGTTTAGAAGGGGTTTGGAGGTCTGTCAGTTATGTTTAAATTTAAATTGCACAAAGCTTCGTTGGTTTTTAAGAGGGCGTTCCAATCAAGTCCGCTCAGATATACAACTATTATAACCGCTACATCCTTTTTACAATTATAACCTTACCAACTAAACATTGTAAACGTCTAAAGAAAATTTTGTAATTAATCTGTAGTAATTGCAGAAAAAAAGAAAACTCATGTGAGTGTTTCATACCACAATTTTCTTTTTGAACAAAAAAAAGTATGATAAACTGATTTGTGTGAATAGAGAACAACAACTTACAACAAGTGAAATTCTGAATGTGGACGTAAATCATGATGAGTGGTTGGCTGGAGGATATTTTGCTACAGCTCTCTCTTACATAGCCAACAACCACTTGGTCACTTCTGCACCTACACAACACACTGCTCGCCAACACTTCAGCTCTAGTACGTAAAATATCACACACACAGTCTCTCACACCTCGTTGTGCTAATGTGACGCCTCATACTACCGCTCACACACTTTATGCGGACGGTATATCCGGTAACTCACTCTCTCGCACTCTCCTTTACAAGTAAACAGGGAGGTCCGTTGGTTGCGAGCTACTACCCGGAAACAAGTCATAAATCCGTCCAGGAAGAGTGTACGTCGGGACAGGCTAGGCCTCGCTGATTTTACACACTACTCACCCACTGCATTTCTCTAAACTGAGTTTCGCTCTTTAATCTTTTACTAACTGTTTGTTATATTTATTAGAGCTAATATATTATACGGCATATATTAGAGATTCATTAAAAAACTGGTGCGAACCACAAACATGATTTTGCTCTTACTACGTTTAGATGCAGGAATTTTAATAGGACAGAAATGAGAGTATTTTTAACATAAAAATCTGGTGTGAAACACTCACACTGTCGCTTATTTATAAAATTCGCGAATTTACCAATTAATAAAATTCTTGTGCGAGTGTATTATAACTTTATATTAGTTTTTAGCTCTTCTAATTCATACTGAATCATTCGGGCATTGCATTGTTTCAGTTTATTGCAACTGGCATATGCCTGAGTCTTTCTTGCTTACTAATAGCAATTCTTTCATTACTCAAATAAAGTGTTTCTTTATTCAAGAATAGCTGTATCACGTGGTACGTCAACAAGCTATAACTGCAGAGGCATAATATCCTTTCACATCAATTGGTCCTGGTTAAGGTATATTTCAAATTTACTTACTCATAACTTAATACTTCTATGCAAAGGGTTATCCGTACCTTAACTTATCAATTTGCATTTCATTTAAGTCCATCTGGTTACCATCTGTTATAACCGTTCCACTAATTTGTATTTAACTTTCGTGATTTAGGTTAATCCCTTTTTTCTTCTTACGGTCCTCCGTAAGAAGGATTATTGTATGAGAAAGTTGTGTGAGTGTTTCACGTAGATTTTTTATTTTAGTTTTTCTTTTAGTTATATAATAGTTACGTGTATATATATATATATAATTTTAATAAAATGTTGGCAACAGCCGCGGGATGGGGAATGGTTAACACTAAAAGGTTTTCACCCATGAATGAACAAATGTAATGAGATCATATAGGGAAAATTCCTTTAAGTCGCTGGAGATATTCGCTTAGATCCTGCAAGGAAGAGGAAAATAGATGTTGCTTTTCACTATGAATTTCTGCACAGGTTATTTCTTTCCCAGCGGAGTGACACACCTATGGAGCCAACAAAAGGCCGGCTGTCATGATGGCATGTTTCTCTAGTGCAGAAAATAATTTTTCAATCTCTATGATTATGTAGCGTCTTTGTGTAGATAATGGATAAATATGTGTATCATAAAACTGTATAAAACAAATGTATTCTTTTTTACTAGAATGTTTCATGTTCACTTTTAACAATTAATTCAAACTATAGCCGATCCGTCACATACTGTACAGAGCCTTGTAGAATATTTTTTACCGGTGCTATTGCTTGTGTAGATATTTTTAACCAAACGAGTATTTTTTATTTGTGCTTGTGTGTTAAAAACTTCAATTTTCTCTCATTAATTTTGTTATGATTTAATTTTTTAAATGAAGTTTGGTTTAACGTACCTTTGAAAAGGACATTGTCCTTTTAACAAATTAAAATTATTATTATTATTATTATATTGTATAATTTAGTTATGGAGTCAAGTTATTTGATAATTAAAATTACCCAATTAAGTTTTACTATTATTTGCCAAACAGATGTTAATTAGTCGAATAACGGGTGTCGTAAGTAAATCTAAGGGGAAAAATTCATTGCTTTCTACATTCCTCAATTTACAATGTTCTCTAAATAAAAGTCGCTAACGATTTTCTATAAATAAAGTTATCGCTAACGATAAAAAAAAATCGTATGATGCACTGAAATAACATTTTAGAGGAAATCTTATTTTTCTCCTTTCAGATCAATAATCTCTTAAGCAAGTGAGGAAGGAGGAAGGAATGAATAACAGAATGACCGAGCAAAGAAAGATGATGTTGGTAGCGTGATGAATGCAGTTGAATTGACCTAGTTAGATAGTGCAGGTTATTGTGGTTGGTTCTGCAGAGCTGGAAAGCATCAGAAATATTTTCCGTGATAGCCTGCTTTTTTTTTGTGGTCATCGACCGGTTTCGGACGATCGGCCATCATCAGGATGTATTTGTCAAAACAGTATGATAACACAGACTTGCACAGAGCAAATTTAGTTGACTGTATCTAACTATAACTAAATTTGCTTTTTGCAACTCTACATTATTACCCTGTTTTGACAAAAACGGTCTGATCAATGGCGAACGCCTGAAACCGGTCGGTGACCATAAAAAGAAGCAGACAATCACGAAAATATCTCTGAGAAAAATTTAGGTTGAGATAAGTTAGACATATGAACATTGTTTATATTATACGAGTAAAAAGTAATGCCTATTTTTTCAGGCGGGCTTAACGTCCAACTACCAAATTAGGTGTCGTGGACGGGGGCGGAAGCACCTACTTTACTATTAACATTTTTTAAACAAATATAAAATTTAGTTATACGCTGGACTCGAACTGGGGGGTCCTCCCACTTACAAGTCCATGCTCATAACCAATACACCAACACCCTTATTATACGAGTATATTAAGCCATTATGAGGACTTTACACTATATAATTTATAAAAGTGTTGGTAGCGTGAGAAGAGAGTGACAGACTGACTGGCAGAATTACGGTATGAGAACGATGGTTGTTGAGTGTTGATGGTTGTTCGAATGGCGTTGAATGAGAGTGAATTGGCGGTCAGACACCCTTTCTAGACTAGCACCTTATCTCTTTAATTTTTTCTTCCAGTGCCCAGATACGCTCCTTAGATTGCCCCCTCTGAGACATGCCGAGGCGAAAGACATATCTCGGTAATGCAGTACATTATAAAAATCTAACCCTTTTATTTTAGACATTTGGTTTTGGGTGTGTTATTTTATTGGTTTTGCAGAGTCTATGATGACAGATTTCAAGTTTTAAAGACCATACTTCACACTGGCTGCGTGCGTAAAACCAACATATACATTCATCGGCTTCTATATTTATGTTAAGCCCAAGTTATACGATGATTAAAAAGTCCTACTTGAAGAAAAAATTTTCAATTACATTGTATTAACTGCTATAAGAAAGAATCGTCTTAAGTCAACTGGGAAGGGGGAGCGCTATATGGAGGGCTTATTATTATTATTTTCAATAAACAATGTTTAAAATGTTAACTTTTGTATATGAGAAATTTTAGTGTTTTGTCCCATATACAAGTACACATAGTTGTAGGCCAGTATTAGCGCTACTAACCCAAGGCAGAGTTTATGCGGGCTGCTAGCAGAGCATTGTTAGAAACATTGTTTTCACTTAGGATAGTAGTTTTCATCAGACCCATTGCTGGATACAAAACAATACCCAGGATTATACACTACTATCTTTATGGCCATATAACAGAGTTTTCACATACACGTACACACAACATATATGTGTATATCGTGTGTGTGTATGTGTGAATACATATATGTGCACATTAAGAAGGGCCCTTCACTTCATTTCTAATGCCCACCACATAATACATGTTTTTATACAAAAAGATATAATTTCTGCGTTGTAATTTTAATATTATGCGCATTTATTATATTTAAACATTGTTATGCTCAAATTGCTTGTCGTTTTAAGCATATTTGTGTTAGATAAGTACATTTAGATTTTATATTACATTTAATTTATGTGGCTTATACTACTATTTATTTATATGGCGTATTGAGGTCTGTAAGAAAAGTATATACCATTAGGAGAAATCAAAATAACACCTGATGGAGCTGTTGTGTTTGGGTCCGCAGAGCTGGTAAGCATTAGAGATATTTTTCATGATTGCTAGATCATTTTGTGGTCACTGGCCAGTTTCGACCAGAAATGAGGTCCAATCTTAAAATCTCTAACCACTAAGAATAGGGACATAAATTTAGGCTACCCTTATTCTGAATAAAGTGCCTTCCGTCAGGCATTCGAGTCCAAATCGACTCGCAAGACTCTCTCCCAGCTTTACTGCTTTGAAAGTGGCAGAATGTCCTTTGGGCTTTTACTTTCTCTCACTCTAAGTAAGTTCTTACTTCTGAGTTCCCTTGTATCTCAGAAACGAAAAATCGCAGGAAGCTCGAACTTGGTATTCCTTTTAGAAACCACCGCCGAATGTGACCAGAAGGTTTAAGGCAAAATTCATCAACCGCAAGTGCGATTTTACTAAATGGATTTTTTCCATTTCATCAATATTTTCTCGAAAATGCTCCAATGATTTTTCATGAAACTTTGTTTACTATTTACACATAAATATTCATTTTTATTTAAAACGTTTTCCCAGGAAAATTGATTTTTTGAGGGAATAGCAACGATAATCTTTCTAGCACGTCAGTATAATGTATGGCTATACCACCTATACATTTAAAGCATTGAAAGAAGTCCAAATTTGAAGAAAATCTGTTTACCGGGATTTTACAGAATAGGTTTTTGAGTTTTTTGGAATTTTCTCGAAAACAGTTACAACAATTTTCTTTAAACTTGGAATCATTCCTGCATACATAGAAACGTATCACTTTTATTTGAAACATTTTTCCAAAAAATTGGTGTTAGAGGGGTATTGAGGTCAGTGAGTTAGTTTAAATTTGCCCACTCTTTCTTAGTTTTGACGTAGAGCGAAGAAGCCGCTCAGATACAAGTAAAATCCCCATCGCCATTTTTGTAGCCAGTTCAACTAAACATTATAACGTTGCAATTTTAAAGAAAATTTCTCGATTAATTTGTATTAATTAAAGTAAGAGAAAGTAGTGTGAAAGTTTGACACCAGATATTTTTTAGATTATATAAATAAAAAAGGGAAAGTTAGATGTTTAGAAAAATCAACTAGCGTTTTAAAATGTAGAACTTTAAAAGATTAAACAAGAAAAGATGTAAACACATAATGCGATTTGTTTACAAAGAATGTTTCCAGGAATTAAAAAAGCGAGATAAAGAGAGGATGTAACAAGTCAAAAGGGGGTAAAGCTGAAGATAAACTACTCGGAGAACAAGACTTGTCCATTTAGACCACTGAGAGTAACATCCACATCTGTTTAAAATTGATACAGGTAAAGTAATGTAAGGGGTTAAATTACACTTAACTGTATGTTGGACTTAGTGCTTAGAGAAGGACAGGTCTCGAAACCCAAATAAGAAGAGTAGAAACCTGGAGGAAATATTCCATCAAGGAAGAGGAGGCGGGGAAACATTAACATGGCTTACGTTAACGTTGCTTACATAATTGTTCCACTAATCCACCATATATAATGTTTTCAAATTATGGACAGAAGGCGGTGTACAACTATATATATATATATAGTTCAGAGAACCTAGTTAACAGTGAAACTCAAGTCAGCCTTGGCAGCAGACTCTGGCCGGAAGTTGCTCAAGTGAAGTTTTCGGCACGATAGTGTTCTGGGTGTTGGTGGGTAACTTATTCTCGTATTACCTCTAATAGTTACTACATTACATAGAATATGCAACTGTTTATTACACTTTACGTACGGTAAAGAGCTGTGGCAATTAGGGACGCATTATTGCAACATCTTAACCGGATGTAAGGCATTATGTAAAGTTAAATCCCACCGCCGCCACATGGGAGAACAGTAAAAGCCTAAGTTAAGCCGGAAAGGTTTTAATAGTTAGAGGATGGAAACAACGGGAGTTATACCCTGGGCGATTATGCGAGCCCATGGCGTGAAGGGTGGGGGAAAATCTGCTCTGTAAAGTCTTCACTGTAAAGGTCTTATTTTTGAATGAAGGCAATTCCCAAGGATTGCAGGTCCTTGCTGTAGCAGTGTTTACTATGATTAATGATATTATAATGAGGGTTAATCGGTTGCTCCATTTTACACACATTCACCTGCCCCTCCCTTTAACCTTATATAAACCACACAAAAATCACGTGTAAGGCGCCTTTGCCTCATACACGCACACGCACAAAAACGAAGTATATACCTCAAATGAGGGCAGAAGCAGATGTCGTTAATCTTGCGTCAAAATTCCTGTCTGCTCTCTCAACTTTCTACTTTCTCACTCTCTCCCACCGTGCCTAACCCGGCGGCACCCAATATGCCGTAACCATCTCTACCTATTCACCTAGTAGAGGTTCCTTCACTAGCAGGTGATTAATCTGTTCACGGTAATGGTTTTGTCCCTACTACAACAACATCACCATCCAGGTTACCATGACTACTACCAGTGAGATCCTTACTGTAATGGTTATCATCCTAGTCACTACATCGTCCACACACACACACACACACACACACTCTACAGACTTAGACATATCATCATCATAAAGGATTTCATATCATTTTAATCAAACGATTAATGACTTAATTTATTCCTATCTCTATTTCCTGCCATAGGATGAAAATTATTCCTAAATACAGGAATTAAAACACTAAAAACTATTATGGTATTCACATCGTCAGGCCTTAAAATTACAATGAGATGTTTGTATGGCAATGGCCAGAGGAATATTTAAAGAAAAAGAATTCTTGATTGCTCTACGTTTCGAGTACCATTGGCACCCTTCTTCAGGAGCTCTGTAAAAATTTATTGCAGAAAATACATTATTGTACAGTATATTAGATATGAAAAAATGCATAGATTTATAACAAATAAAAGAAAAATTTAAATTAAAGAAATATTAACAGATTTTTCTTTCTTTTATTTGTTATAAATCTATGCATTTTTTCATAACTAATATACTGTACAATAATGTATTTTCTGCAATAAATTTTTACAGAGTTCCTGAAGAAGGGCTCCAATGGTACCCGAAACGTAGAGCAACAAAGAATTCTTTTTCTTTAAAAACTCCTCTGGCCATTGCCGTACAAACATCTCATTTAAAAACTATTATATATAACCGAGACTACATTCCAGTTTTCGGTAGTTTTATGAGTAACTAAACTGCACTACGAAATACGTTTACGCTAACAGCATACTCAGCACGACAAAAGGGTCCGCAATTAACGACAAAATATGTACATAGCATGACAAGTTAAATGTTTCTAACGACAAATAATATTAGTGTAATTTGTCTGCCCAGAAATATCGACCTTTAATTCTTAACACAACAAGTTTGATTTGTTTATTGGAATTAAAACCTTTTTATTATGGGTAAAAATTAAATGACAAAAAGTCCTTAATTTGTATACAAAAAAAATTTTTATTATACAATATAACGTGCTTGCGACCTAATAGCCAGGTCATTTTCAAATTAACATCCAACTGGATCAGATCAACATGGCAGGGTACATTTACTCAAATTATGTATACTTTTATACAAATTGAAAACGTCTTTGTCATTTATTTTGAACCATAATATTTTTTATTTCTTAAGTTAAGCTGCATTTTTCTATCTGTTTTTCGCATAATTACAGAAACAATAATATAGCGATCAGGTGGCTGGTCTTGTATCTGTTTTGCAATTAGCCGGTACCAATCAAAAAGATGATAGGTGGCAATATTACGGCTATATTTAACAAAAAAATAAAGAAGCTTCTAAATAGACACCTCAGATTTGTGAAAAAACTTGACTTTTTAAAATATTTTTTCTTGTTTTAATTTTTTCTTAAAACCTAGGATGAAATCTTTCTAGAATGAAATGTTCTTTAAAAAAAAGTACAGTAGAGATTTCCTTGTCTTTCCTGACATTGTATGTTTAAAGAACAAGAAATATGATGTGATGATTTAGGTTTCCGCGGCTTTTTCATGATAAACACTTGTTTTCGGATTGAGACCGCGTCTATGGCTGATAGAAACCGCAAAGAGCTTCTCCACCCGCCAGCCTGTCGTGGGCAAGGAAGAGAAAATCAAACTCTGGCCATCAATTCTGCCAAGATTGTGGAGGAAGGGGCCACTTCCCTTTATCAAGGTTCATGTTCATTGCTCAAATAGCTTTCAACGAACCAGAAGAAGCTCGTTGCAAAAAGGACGAAACGTCAGTTTCTAGCAAATAACCTCAACATCAACCCGAAAAATCAAGTATTTTTCAAAAAAATACAATTTTTAAAATAGTAATGAAAAATAAATAATTGAATTATAACAAAAAATGACAACAATGATTTGATTAATGTGTTTTCCACCATCAAACAGTAAGATATCCATAATCCTTAAGACAGTGAGCTAAGCCAAATACCCCGGATGTATATACCTACTTCTAAAAATTTGTTGAAGCGAACGGAAGTAAAGAGGGACGGAGTAATAAAAAAAATAGAAAAGTTTCCGAGTTAGTGGAGCGAGAAGCTCCAGCCTATAAAACCTAATAACTACCTTCCATCCTATCCATCTATATACAGGTTATCCTTTTACAAATAGATTTCTAGTATTTAATTTCCTTACAAAGTGAAAACTGCTATTGTTCTGTTGGCTAGTGTGCGGAAAAGTAATTTTCACCCCACTCTCTTTCACCCAGTTCCTCTTTGTGTTTTATTGGTTTGTGGTTAAAAAAAAAAAAAGAGAGAGTATTATATACTGTTATTTGCTGTTAACTAACTGCAGATTAAAATAGCGGGATTTGTGGTGGTTGTGTGCACGGTGAGGTCGGTGGAAGTATTTTTGTGGTGGAGAGTACAGACTGGTGTAGGAATGGTGCCGCCTCTCTCCCGGGTGGCCTGGAGACAAGTTTTGTAGTTTTTTACACTGTAGAATAGATACAGTTGGCAATGCAACCATTCTGATTGGTGGAACTAGGCTAGGCACATTTATTTGATTGGCTCGCTTACTATTTCTACTATTACTACCACTACTATCAAATCGTATATACGTTACAGGCCGGCCCCCAAACCCATATTTTCATTGCTAAACTAGAATACCTTTACTTCACAAACCTTTTTACTTTATACGTTTTAACGTGATCCAATTTATTTATCTCTGTCTTCATCCGGCAATGGTGGGAATATATAATGACAAAATAAAAACAATTGCGTGTGCACCTCCTCGTTGTCTGTCAGTCGATCTGTGCTTATAAATTAATCTGCACTCTGTGCGAGGAAAGAGACTCAAAAGCTGCATACGCCGACTTCATAATTGCTCCATTTCCTTTCCTTTTTTATTAGCCTGCAATTCCCCTATTTTATCATCGCTGCTGTCAGCAGAATTAAAAAAACCTAGTAAGAGGAAGTATTGTAATGTAAATTTTCGATATCGAGTTTTCACCGAAAATATCCGTTTCGAGGTCCCTGAGCCCAAAAAAAGTGGTTTTTAGAAAATGGTGTGTGTGTGTGTGTGTGTGTGTGTGTGTGTGTGTGTGTATGTGAACAGCATAGCTCAAAAACGAAAGCTCGTAAAAAGTTCAAACCTGATATTCCGTTTAGGTATCACCATGGGATCTGACAGTAGGTCATCTGACAAGATTCCTCAACCATAGTACCACCTTACTAAATGTTTTTTTTTTTTTTGAAACGATTTTCATGAAACTTCACATCAACTACACATACTAAGATCTACAACTTTTATTTGAAACATTTCTCCAGGTAATGTCATTTAAGGGGGCTTTTAGGGCAGATGTGGGATTATGTTTTCCTCTAAAATGCTATCATAGTCGATTGTACGATCCTACCATACAAACAAAATTAATTAGAAATAAATAGATGGCCAAAATTGGAATTTCAAGAAAATTAGTAAACCGGAAGTGCGCTTTTGCTGAACAGTTTTTTCAGTTTTAGACGAACTCCGACGAATTTCATTAAATTGGGTATACCAACTATAACATTTTTCAATTACAATTTGAAAACTGGAGTAAGAGAAAGTTGTGTAGTGATTTGCACACCAGATTTTTTTATATAGAATGATTTGTCGGTTATAGGAACATGTTGTTGTGAGGGATTGGAAGAAGGCGGAACTATTCCCGAAGGCAAAACAACCAACTTCCTCCCACAGAACAGATAGACTGGGACTCTACTATCATCATCGCAAAACCTCGACCACCAAGAAACCTTTCCTCAACTCGTGAGCGCGGAGACAGAACTCCGCCGGGCTGGCTCACGATCCCATGGTACCATTTTGTAGAGGGAACAAGTCTCCTACTTGAAGGCCTAGAATGGTCACTGGCCCGGCCAAAGACAAGCCTACCGATTTACCACAATCTCCTGACACCAGCTTGGGCTTACCATGTCATTCTACTTGCAGTGGGAATTCCGTGCCCATCGGTTATAGGAACAGTAGAAACACAAATACGAAAAATCATAGGAAGTTTAAACTTTATTCCGTTTGAAAAAAAAAGTAGTCCACAGTGTTAATTTCTTCGCCGGTAGAATTACGAAATCGACACGCAGTATCATGACAAAAAATAATAAGTAATTAAATCTTTGGTGCAATTAATTTATCAAAAGCAAAGCCCGGCTGCTACAATTGCCGGCTTTTCTGGCATTCACTGCCAACTACTGATAATGCATGGATAATCACCAAACTAAGTGGGAGCTCGTCCAAATTAATTATTACACATAAAAAGGGCATCATTTTGATATGAAGAGAATTCCGAATATGAAATAGAAGAATGGAAGAAGCTTCCTAGAATTTCGATTGTCATAACATAATCCACAAGTGTTCTCCCAACATTTTGTGTTGATTAATTGTATGTTAAACAAAAAATGACACTTCCTTTATTTAAAAATAGATTAGTTATTTCTTGTTTTTATTTTTGTTTTTAAAAAAAAAAAATTTTAAGGATTAATAAGTAATCTGACGTAATCATATTACCAAATGTGAGCTGCCTCCTTCATGCGTACATGTTTGAATATGTTTCTTTTTTTTTTGTTTCTAAATTATACAGTAAGGGTTTGACATAGCCAGGATGAGGACTGAGTTATGGAGAAGAGAAAACAGATCCTAGAGAAACGTCCAAACGACACAGACACCCTTTACAAACAGCCCGTCAGATCTTTCTCACTGAGTATTAAGCTTTCCCTGTTTAGACACGTGTGTAATTGGTAAAGCCTGCTTTACCGGCTCGGCCATCCAACCACGCTTCATTCTGCCGCCCTCCACCTGAAACCCATCATCTCCTGCTATAGCTGGATCTCTCTCTCTCTCTTTGTAACCTTCTTCCTCTCAGCCCCTAATTCAGTCAGTATTTGGTAACATGTTTCCATATTAAGGGGCCTCTTTCTCTTTATCTCTCTCATAATCTCACTTTCTCCTCTTACTTCCATCCATTCTGTTGGAGTAAAGCATAAGGTGAACAAGACCGGGTTACTGGTTACCCGGGGGATAGAATGGCTTTTCACTGAATAGTAACCGGTAGTAAAACTTGGTCGGACCCGATATACTACCAGTGTGCGTGATGACCAAACATTAGTATAGCACCAAAGTTATAACACCATACATGCACATGCATACACACACACACACACACACACACAAAATTTCTCATATTATGT
The DNA here is from genome assembly GCA_011037195.1 of Triatoma infestans. Lineage (NCBI taxonomy): Eukaryota > Metazoa > Arthropoda > Insecta > Hemiptera > Reduviidae > Triatoma > Triatoma infestans. Next base: position 20,928 of record JAAEAF010007268.1, read on the forward strand.
ATGTTTATACCTTTACTTTGCCTAGTTTGGCCTCCCTTCTCCTATAAGTTTACGTCACGTGTTCACTATGTGCCTAATGTATATATATATATATATAAAACCTTTACCGAAGGAGTTTGACCTGCCGTGCGTAGCGCAACAGTCGACTCCTATTTAGTAGGTAACGTAGATTACTCCACGCATGCATTCCATTAAACATTTCTTTTTTAATATCACAAAGTTATTACAATAATTTCTCCCCCACAGGGAATTTCTTAATTAAGTACGTTTTCAGCATTAATTATTTTGCATTTCAATAATTTCAGCATTATTTTCTATATAGTACTGAAATATATGTTTACTCATGGTTTCTCATATAATTCCACTGGTGGCAGCCGAAACTTGCTGAGAATAAAAAATGTACCATAATTAGAAAAATGAGAACATTACTTATTTTATCAAATTTTGGGAGAACCTGGTGGACAGGCTTGGGTATTCAGAACGATAAGCAAAGAGATGCTTAAAAAGCCCGATGGATGCGAAAATGAAAAAAGAATAGAAAAAGTGTTCCTAGGAAGAAATTGCTGATTGGATGTGGTACGTTATACTCGAGAACGATGAATCTGACTAAAGCGAGGATAGAAGCAGATGAAGGTATCTCTAGGAAGCTAAATATCAGAGTAGCAGAGATTGATAGAAACAAACCAAAAAAGTTCTCATAATTAAATAATGTATTTTTTCAATAAGTATATTCGGAAAAAGCTGAAAGAAATACTACCAAAATCTACTAAAACAGAACAAGATAGGATGTAGGATGCCTTAAGGTAGTCCGAGCGAATTACGTAAATATGGTTGCGAAGAAAAACTGAAGCATACTCCGAGTGAACGTGGGAATACAGGAGCATGGAGAATCCGAGAATCATTGCATAATGAGTTAACAGCGAGTTGCATGAATCAGGGGCAATTTGACTGAATATGAGGACAAGGAGAAATAAAAAGATTATGGGTGAAAGCTAAGCACGAGTGAATTCAGAAGCACGGAGGAAGTAGAGGGACACAAAAGTATACACATTAAAAAGGAGCAGAAATGGAAGGGCAGTCCAAGTGAATGTGGAATAGGAAAGCTAGCGTATTGAGAGTGATACGCGGGATGAATAGGGGATTACGATTCAAAGAGATAGTTCCGTTTCAAACTTAACTACCTTGTTATTTAAACATTTTTCTGCATCGACAAAACAGATTTTATTTGACCCGGCACGAATAGTGATTGAAAATAAATTAAAACCAAGAAAATAAGACATTGTCCTACTTTATAAACACATCACCGTTTCAGTGACATTTACCTCGCCTAGTTTGTTTGTAAAAAGCATAAAATGTCTCGCCAGAGAGACATTGCGATAAGTCTTTCATCCTTAAGAGATCATACAAGATAAGAATAATGGAATAGATCATCCAACATCAATAAGATCATATCCTAGATTGTACATGTCCTTACTTTAAGAACTACACTGCAAGCAACCAAACAGAGGAAGACGGATGAAAGACACTTCAAAAAGAAGTGTCTTTCATCCTATTTCTCAAAGTGACAATTCAATCACATTAAAAGTATTAAATTTACTTTAAAGTAATGGAAGTCTGCAAAATAGTGAGGCTGCGCAACAACTGAATTATCTGATCTTTTCTTTGTAAACACTGACATGACTTTTTTCTTGTTGTCTTTTTTATAAATTAAAATTGGTAATATGTCTTCAAATTTGGTGTTTCTATTAAAAAGCTTAATAGAATGGTTGCCTTTCCAAATGGAAGTTAGATATTAGAACCGTGAACTATTTTAAAATTTCATTTAGGAGGGACGCCTAACAATATACCTCACCTCCTCCAAAACCTCTCTAAAACAAAATTTTCCAGGAGTAATTTTTTCCCTATAAAAGTGTTAAGACCTTTTATAGTCGTTAATTCAATTAATGCCGTACTTCCGGTATAAATATATTTGACCGGAACTTCGTGTCTGTTTCCATGGAAATATCTAGAAGAAATTTGAACCTTATGCAACTTTTTTTGATTTTCAGTTATGGTGTTCACGCACAATATATTTAAAAAAAAAATTATATATCTATAATCTATATAAAAGTAAAATAAAATATATAATCTAATTTATAATCTAAACTAGGCAGATAGAGAAGAGCCAGCCAGTATGATTGAACAAATCCTGAATACAATATTTGAAATTTAACGCCACAAACTTCGCACAACTATATAAAAATAATTTTTGTTTTTACAGAAGAATGTTTCAAATAAAAGTGATAGGTTTATATCTATCTGTACAGTTGGCATTCCAAGTTTAAAAGAAATCATTATAGTCATTTTCGAGACAATTACAAAAACTGCAAAAGTGTGTTCAGTAGAGTTGCATTTCCGGTTAACATATCTTCAAATTTGGAATTGCAGCAATGCTTCTATTGCATGTCAATATTTTGCAGTGCTAGAACCACACTTTAAATTGAAGTGCTACTTCAGAGGTGAGCTTAAAGTTACTATTCTCCCAAAAATGTATTTTCCCGGGAAAATGTTACAAATAAAAGTGAGAGGCCACCTGTTCATAAAAAAAAAACCCTTAGCAGGTTAAACTCGAAAATAAGTGGACTAGTGTTCTATTTTCGCGCGCTTACAGTCATGCGGGACGACAGAAATAAAGTTCAACCTTGATAATAAATATTTTGAAAATAATAGTTTTAATTTTAATTGTTATGGATAGTGCATAGTAAACAAGATTCAGGCGCTAGATTGCATAATATACGAGAATCATGACGGTAGAGCGCACACTATACCAGAATCATCACAGAAGAGCGAACACTATACCAGCATCATCACAGTAAAGTGCACACTATACCAGCACCGCAGATTGTATAGGAAATTTAAAGAAAATCCAGAAAAATGAAAAAAAAACTATTCAGAAAAGTCGCATTTCCAGTTGATGGAAGTCATGGTGGGAGTCCCTAGATGGAGTATTAAATATGAACTACCCCTACCCATACACACACATACAGGTTGCACACCATTCGGTGAAAACATTCCTGTCCTACTCAGGAGACCTCAAAACATGCATGTCCGATGGAAACTCAATTTCGAAAATTTGACACGATTTTAATGCTTCCTCTTATTAGACGTAAGAGAAAATAAAAATGTATTTTTCATCTTGAGAAACCTCCAAACATATGTTACCTCTAACACCAAAAAGGCTGTAAAGAGAAAGTAAAAAAAAAACAAAGAAGACAAATTACCTTATTACCTTGACATAATTGATGTAATTAAATGCTTGACTTACCTGGAAAAAAGAAATATTAATATTTATTAGTGAAAATATCCAAATTAAAAATTTGTTAAAACTTAAATACTAAATCTTTGAATTAAAATTTGTAATTAAAGTTTAATTGCAATAAATTTTAGTATATGAAAAAATACATGTTATGAAATCCTAACATCTCGGACTGTTGGACATCTTGGCCAATGAGCCAATCTCCTCATAAATCTTGATATGGGCAGTTAATCCTTTTATAACGCAGTTATAGTTTGCTCAGTTAAGCTTCTCATATATCATAAATTTTGAACATAAAATAAAAAAATCTGGTGTAAAACAGATGAGATTCAAACACAGTTTCGCATTCACACATCTACGAGTGTACAATGCTGTGACGTATTTTGGCGTGCCTTGCCTGCTTCCATATCATAAGGCGCCGCCCCACAAACTGCGTTAATCTATATGCGTCACAATGCGGCGTGACATGTCTACCTACTACAAACGATTAGCAACAAAGTGACCTATCTACCTAACAATACTATGATACTGGAAGGAGAAATTAAGGAGTAATAGGGGAGTTCAGAAAGTATATATAACTGCGCACGACTCAACGCTCTTTCATTCAAACCACATTATTCTAATCTACACCAAGAAGTCATCATATACCGTCACTTTGCCAGTTCAGTCTGTCACTCTGTTTCACGCTGCCACACTCTTTTTTCCAAGTCTTTGCAGTATATTTACATAATTAATATACCCACGGTTTAACCAGAGAACTTTTCTTACATATTATTTTGACGGTCCAAACCTACAAATACTCCTCTACATCTAGACATCGTTTCTTATCATTTATTGTTCTCTGTTTATTTTCGCTGTTAAAACATTCTTACGTGCTACTGTGGAGATGTATTTATGACCGAAACTGGCTAGTATTAATAAAAAGAAGCTTTAACAAACAACAATTTTGGATGTGTCCAACATTGCAGCCCCATCCAGGAATTCAGAAAAAAAATGGTACAGCTATTTTTCATCATTACCATAAGAATCTTTTACAAAATGAAAGCACGTACCTCTATACATACCCAAAATGATTTCTTTTCCAACTGAGTTTATTAAATTACATTAAAAATATATTTCGTTTGTTATAACTTCCAGTATGTTTACATGTTCTCGAGGCTTATCATTTCATATTTTCTTCAAAAAAAGAAAAAAAGAAAAGGCACCAGTTTTTCTCTAGTTACTTCCTTTGTAGGCAAACAAACCTTCTCTATTCACATCATTTAAAAATACAAAGAAAGCAGAAAAATAAAGAAAAGTGAAAAAGGGAAAACATACTTATTATCTGCTTTCAAGGTTTTCATCTCCTTCACTTCTTCTCCTTCTTCGATATCATTTCCTTCCCTCATCATCTTTATTTTCTCTTTTTAGACTATATATTTCCTTTTTTTTCTTTTCTTGCTCTCCTTTATTTCAACTTCACTTTTCTCAAAAAAACGTCCATTTTCCATAGCTTTTCATTTGTTATATTTCTTGACAGTTAATCCCTTTACTCTCATTCTCTCTCTCTCTATGTATAGATATCTCTCTTTCGCTCCCTTCCTCTTCTTTATTTCATCGACTCCCTTAGTTTTATGATTTTTCTTATTCTGTGTGTGTATGTGTGTGTGTGTGTGTGTGTGTGTGTGTGTGTGTGAGTGTGTCTACGTACAAAACGATTGACAAAATATTCCTTCTTAATAATGACTATTGGGAATGTTGCTTCGTTTCAATCTCTTTATCTTATTTTTCATACTATGATATTATCTTTTTCTTTTTTTTGTATTTTCTTTTAATTTCACCTCCAAAACCCACATCAGACAACAGATAATTATAAAGAGGAAGCCTTAATAAATCTAATTAATGATTTACTTTATTATATTCTTTAATTAAATTGTTTTTAATTGAACAAAAAGGGGGAGAGAAAAAAGTAGATTTTTTCGAAAAAAATTTCAAATAAAAGCGATTTGTCAGTTAGTATACGATGTTTAAAGAAAATCCAGATGATCGTTTTCAATAACATTTCAAAACTCCAAAACCTATTTTGAAAGGATGCAATTCCGGTTAATCGATTTTTCTATAAATTAATGTTTCTTAAAACTTATGTATATTAAAATTACATAAGTGGTAGTCCCCATCACTGTATTGATGTGGTTCTTTACAGGAAAGGTTAACGTTACTTTTTCCCCCCTCAACCCCTCAGAAACCATGTTCCTGGAATTATGCTTCATATAAAACTGAGAGGCAGGCAATAGTTTAAAGAAAATCATGCGCCATTTTCGATAAAATCACGGTAAACTGGAAAGCAAAAAAAAAAATAAAAAATAAAAAAAATAAATAAATAAAAAGCATTCAGTAAAATTACACTTTTAGTTGATGGGATTTGACGGCATCTTGGGTGCAGATGCCGGTGGTCATACCTACAGGGTGCTTCTTGTAATTTCCGGATTTGCGATATTTTGTTTCCACATACACAACATATTTGCTAAAAACATTTTTTCATGTTCTGGAATGCTCAAATCCAAATCTGGAAAATTTTTATACTATCGCTAGATGTAGGGTGTCCTTGGTTCTACTCCTACACAGTCTCAGCGTAATCTGCTTACGGTTCTTTGCCCTCCTTATTGTCTCCAGTACCGGTCGTGCTCCCTCTGAATCCACTCTCTCTTGCACCAGCACCAATTCCTTGGTTGTCCCTAGCACAGGTTGCTGGCCACAGAATGGAGTATTCGCCCGTTCCTGGCTAGTTGGCCAACTTTTTCGTAGCCTTCTATCCCTTGGACCACGGCACCCATATCAGCCGCACTTTATTGTGCCAGGGATGTGACGCCAGGGAGTCTCTGTACTGCCTGACCAACTAAAAGGTGGTTCTTAAGGCCTCAAGAGTCTTTAGTGCCGCCTGGCTATCAGAGAAAATGCAATTCTCCCTATTTCTAGTATGTATAGTTAGTAAAACAAGTTTAATGTCTTCATGGAGAATATCATAGAAAACTGAAGAAACTGTACAGTAAAGTGGTACTTCCGGTCAGCCGATGTTCTTAAAACTCAGAGTTTTGACAACATTTTAATGCTCATTAATATTATAAAAATGATATAATCGTATAGTAAACTGAAATAGTACTTTAGAGAAAAACATAAGTCTACTCCTCCCTCCAAACCAACCTTAATATAATTTTATGAAATAAAAGTTATAGCTCTTTATATATGATATGAGTGTAGAGGAAACGGTTGGAGACATTTTTGAGAAAATCGCGTAAAGGTGAAAAATACAAGCAGTAAAGTGGTACTTCCGGTTGACCAATTTTGACCAATACTTTACATCAGGTTTCCTGGATTTAAACTTAATATAAAATATCAAGCCTGAACTTTCTCCGTTTTTGAGTTATGCTGATCACACAAACACATACACAAGTTCTACAAACTTAGGGAACTCAAAATATATAATTCTGGTGAAATCCAATCCGGAAGTTGGACAGGTTGCAGCAGTTCCTCTTGTCAGTAGTAACAGAAAGTGAACAGGTACCTGTTATAAGATATCTGTAGAATATTGAAAAACTGTTTGCAAGTTGGTCAAAATGGGGGAAAAATATGATTTGGGGGGGGGGGAATCAAGTATAAATGTTTGTTGTTACGTTTGGGGATTTCAAATTCAACAGTCTTAGGCTGAATAGGAGGGATTAGGTGAACCAGGAAGATGAAGAAGAGAAGCAACTTTAATAGTAATTATTATGAAAATAGACTTGTAGTCGGGAGAATTGTTAGAATAATGTGTGGATTTTGGGTGTTAGGAGACTGGATATGGACCGACTAGTTTTATAGTGATGGGATGAGAAATGGAGAGAAGAGGAGTGTGAGAGAGCGGGAGGGTGGGAGATATGGAAAAGCGTCACCAAGATTTGTATGGTAGAGGCTTAACGCCTTTGGAAATACGTCATTGTTGACACAGGCGTCAACTGTTTAGCATAATCCAAAGTGAGTTTTGGCGCGCTCACAGAGATCTACTCACTAACACTGGAAATAAAGGGAAATACTGAGTCAGATTTGTGTTGGCTGAGTTGATGGCGTGTGGTGTAGTGGTGGGGATGAAGTTGAAGGCATTTCTCATTTCTCTTTCATTTGCTTACGTTCCCTTGCTCTTTCTCTCTCTATCTTTCACTCAGCCTTTATCTTCTAGTTCCCTGCCTTTGCTTGCGGTTAAGCCTGGTTAGCAATGATTTAGATCTAGGGCGGGTTCTGCTTGCATTCATTGTATGCGAGAATTGCTCAATTTCCTCCTACTCTTTAGTCAGTCGGTAGAGAGAGTCAGAGACAGAGAAGCAGAAAGAGAACACTTCCATTGTCATCGTGTCCCTTTTGCACCATTCTCACTATATAGTGTGAGTAGAGCAGTATTTGGTCACACACAAAAGAGTAGTAGCAGAACGCTTTGCGCTACCCCTTGGCGGAGGGTTAGGTCCTAAAACCAAGCTGTGCTTGTCATCTAAACCCCACTTTTCACCGACACCCTTCTCCCGCGAACAACGTCCAGTAATTCCCTACAAATAACATTCACACACAAGGGTTGATTTTCCATCTCTCTCTCTCTCTCAGTCTGCATGCCCAAAACCTTCTGTATGTGTGTCCACTGATTAATTTTGGAAATTAAATCTCTTTGAATCCAGAAAGAGAAAGGTGTAACCCATACATAGTTTTGTCCCCGTTTTAGTGAAGGGGCTTATCTCCGTCAAACAACAACAAAAACGCCACGCTATTCCCCCCCGTCGATTAAAGTACTACTGTTTTTTTAACTTAACAAAAATAAACTTAGCCCTTATTTTCGGATTAATTGAAACAAAACGTTTTTGAAACAAAGTAAAGAGACGTACCAAAGTGGAAATATGCATTTCATTCCACACACTATCTTTTTATAATGGCCAAGATATTTGTTCAATTTTTTAATGACATATGACCATTTTACATGTAGAAAATAGTGAAAACATAAATCTTAATTAAACTTCACAGAAGGTGCCAAAACTATCGTAAAACCAGAATTAATTTAAGGATCCTTTAGCGGAAGTGTCGATTACCTTAGGGCGACCAGCACAGGGTAGACTGATGTCTCTTTGGTATAACAATTATTTTATGTATTTGAGGATTTATGAAACCGCAAACTAGTATACGCAACTGGTTTCGTTTTTGTTTTTAAATATCTTCAGGCTACCTAATCACTATAAAAATATTTAGAGAAATTGATTACAATATTGTTACATTTGTTACTTATTAAGATTTCCCTTAACTAAAGAAATATTTGATAAGGAATTCAATTTAATAAAATATCCAGAAAAATTCAACAGTTGCAATAAATTTACAATAGATACTTGAAAAACAAGACACAAAAAAATAAGTATCACAAATACAACAGATTAAATACCATCAATTAGTACAATTTCAAAAAAAAATAAAATCCGAACTTATAAAAGAAGAACGTAAATATAACGTTTAACAACTCCTTCTATTTCAAACTTCTTGCCAACAATAAAGATAGGATGCAGAGAGAAACAATTTATTTATAAATATGTACAATTACAAAAATAAATAAATGATGCTGCCTTAAAACTTTGTTAGGTTGCTGGAAAACAGAGCATACCGATCAAACGGGATAGATAAGTATATATCACAATCTAATGGTCATTAATATAGAACAATCATAAATATAATCAATACAACCTCTAAACAATTTAAGCAAATTATGTATAAAAGTTGAATAATTATAGAAACTATTACCAAACAATTTTCACAAAAAAAAAACTCAAAAAATGAAAACAATTAACTAATAGTCCAGACAGCCTGAAGCTGGTTTAAATAAAAACATTGATACGCCAATGCCCATAAACTACACATAGAATCCGCGCAATGATTGATTGTATAGAGATTATCGGTTAGGCGTATCCGCCGCACAGATTGATCGCTAGCTCAACAATTAACATAACTACAAGCTTAGAAGAAGTTTAGGTTAAATAGGAACCAACTAATGAGTAAGAATCAATTTGAATTGTCTGACTCACTCAGCTTTACGATTGGATTTAATGAATCCATTTGTAAGAATTAGAAACTTTTTTATGAGAAAATATTTATAAATGTCTCAATAATGGGTATACCGAGAATTAATCAACTACATATTGACAAATTTCTTGATGGCCAGACAATCCCTCCCTCCCCGCAAATGTTAGTAAACAGTTTTTCAGAAGGAATCTGTTGAACGCTTCTGATGTTGTTATTTAGAAGTAAACGTATTCTTATTTGAGATCAGAGAATCTCAAAACATATATTAAAAACCCAAAATTCGAAAGACTCGAACGATTGCAATATTTTCTCTTTTACAGAAAACAACTGTTAATTTAAAAAGATCCAATAAAAAACAACCGCTGAAAACTTGATCAACTCAAATATTTTTCCCTCCAAGCTTTTTTTTTTACTAAACTAATTCCACCTGTTGAAGTTAAAATCGATATGAAACCAAGTGGGTGTTATAAACCAAGAAAGAGAGCTTGGTGAGGAAGTGGTATCGAGTGTACACTTGGGAGATATAAAAAGAAGGAAAATAGACCGCAGGTCTAAACCAATGTGAATAAATGAATAGAAAAGCACATTAACCTGATAATAAGATCGATATGTAAGCTTTCGAGGAATGACAAAAAAAATAGAAAATTGAAAAGTTATTATGAATATAAAATAGTTTATTAAACCTTATATAGTAATAATAGATTATAATGTCTATCATAGAATACAATTACGAGTATATTTAGAAAAAGGAAAAAAACATAAACCTATTTCAAGGAGCACTTCAGTCGGAAAAGATAGACAAACGTTTAAGAAAAATGTAATTTACTAAAATAAAAAAAGGAGCCGCGTATCTAGTAGCACCCCTTTCTCGAGGAGAAAGAGCATTCCTGTACGTGCTTCACATACTGGTCTCCATGTTATACAGCATCTCTTCATCACTAACTCTGCCGGCCACGATCGGTACTTCTTCACTATCAACCTCGTGCTAAGTGGTAGGATAGCTACAGATCAATTTCCTACTTCCAATATAGCGGCTCCCGTTAAATTGGAAAAAAAAACAATTTTATTTTTCCTTCCCGCCAACTAAAGATAAAATTGATTTACTTTATATACATTATTATATTGAACATAAAATTCTATTTACTACCTAGATATTATACAATAACATAACGTGAAATAATATCCTTCCGTTTGATAGAGTAACACAATTGGACCGCTGAAATAAATTGATTTCTGGAAGTTTTTTGCGGGATATGTGATCGTATTGGGGCTTAACTGTGATCTCGTCAAGTTTTGTTGGACACTGATCGAGGCGCTGCCTTACATTGTCCTCATTGTAATTACATTCAGACAGTCTGCTAAGTTCTAAATATTGACTATTCTTATGTAAGAATCGACTACATTCCTTGACAACCTAATTCTGATTCAATTGGCAGGTTTTATCAAATTGAATTTTTCCAAACAGTGGCTAATAATATTATGTAGACAAAATTTTCATTTTTCTACAGTTTGTTTTGACTTGATAGAGTTAGCATAAAGGACTGATGGTAGCATATCTTGCCTACAGGCAAAAATCATAAGGCAATTCATGTAACTGCTACATTATCCGCCCACAGCTACCACGTAACGCTACCGCATCTTCCTATCACAAGCTATTCAAATTTCAAATTCACCACCAAGGGGAGATCAAGATCCGCCAACCTCAACTCCTTGGAGATCTGGAAAAAGAAGTAGGGGTAGTTCTTAGCTAATTCAACTGTCGCGGAAGTTTCCCCAAGTCTAAATTTTTACACATACGATGAATAAAAGGGCTCGATAGAGAGTAAATGAGAGAGTATGTAAAACCGAGAGAGTTTTACATGTATGATGGTCTATACGTTACTGTTTACTTAACAAGATTAACTAATTTGATGATAATATTAAGAAATATTTAAATTTGCTAGGAAAAAATTCTTTAGCTTACTAAAAGTCGTAACGCCACAAAAGGGAAATGACCTAGTTTCTTTTTTAACTTTTTATTTAATTTTGAAGTGGTTTTTAAATAAGGAAATAGCATAGTGAGGGAAAGCGAATGAGTGCGAACCAAAAGAGGCGAGCGGTAGATGGGAGTAGGAAAATGAAATAAAATCTACTGTTTAAATATTCGAAGAGTTTTAGTTGAGTTAAGAAGAAAACTGTGAAGACGGGAAAAGAGAGTTTACTTCTATGTTTAATGGTAAAGAGAGGTCCTCCACGACTGTGTGACGCTCCCTTGGGTGGGTGGGCTACCACCGCCCTCGCCGCCAAAACTTGTGATGAGGAGTGAGAGAAGTATGCACCGCCACCAGAGCGACAGTTCCAGTTACAAAACTTCCCAAGACGACGTACAAAATTACACTTAAAGCTAACTTAAAGTTATACAATGAGAGAGAGAGAGAGAGAGCGAGAGAGAGAGAAACTATGACACACAGAGTAGAGTATGTTGTTGCCAACAGAGGACCTTCTTCCCCTCCCCCACACTTCCCTGTACAATGATAGAAAGGAGTTCCAGGGGCGTACTGTGCTTTGGGTTTGGGTTTTCGGTTGGCTGGAAGCCGGGGGAAAGCTTTTCTCTCTCATTTACTTCCAGCTCAGCCCCCCCACCACTACCACCACGAGTTGTGCCATTTCTACCATTTTCCATTCTCCAGTTGCTGGAGCCAAACATACATCCCCCTCTAGAGAATATTATTAACGTTTTTGTAACAGTACATTTTAACGTTACTTAAAAAAAAGCACGAGTGCTTTTACTTGTACTACTTCTTAATATTATACATTATATTTCTATGAGAGCTTCACTGGAAACTACATTATTATCAAAACTAACTAAGAAAATGGAGGTCAGAGTCATTACCCTAATTAAAGTAGCGAAGTAAAATTTAGTTAAATCATGATTTTAATTCACTACCATATCCAGATTTACTTGAACAAAAATAATCTGGCGTGAAACACTCACACTACTTTCTCTGAGTGTTGCTAATTCTGTTATATAATGAAAAATGAAAAAGTTTTCTTTAAACTTCAAATTTTACTCACTAGGTCGCGTGGATATAGAGGCAGTGGGGAACAAGTACCAATCTACCGCAGCAGACAGCGTGACTACATTTAATCGAGAAATGTGCGCCAATAACATTGAACGAACTCCATCCAACATTTCATTTGAAATTTAACACCACCATGTCCACAGAATTAGCTAAAATCAATTATTACAGAAAAAATGCTACTAATAAAAGGAAGAGGTATTTTATATCTTGCAGCTAGTATAAATAAACAAAAATGCAAAGTCTAATTTCTTGTGATTGTAATTTCATAGATATCGATCCAAAACTATTTTGTTTTAAGCTGGACAAGAAACTCAAATGGAATCCTTATAAAAGCTTTAATGACTAGAGATTATTAAATAGTCGGTCCAGGCAAAATTAATAAATTACAAAACTAAAGACAATCAAACGGTCCAATTCCTCCCGTACACAATGGTTTTAGTAACAAAACTATCACTGCACCCAATTAAGCTGCATATCTCAGCATAATGAGAAAAGTTTTCGATATTTCTTTTTGTTAAAAAACTTGTTTTCATAAAAATCCATTCTTCCACAAATGTTCGTCCACTGCTAATCTTTTCATCCAAATAGCATTCGTTCAAGGCACTTTTCCCACCAAACTCTATGGATGGCTGAAGAGAAGATGGCTACAGACGGTGGTCGGTTCCAGCAATGAAATAAAAAGAAAGAAATGGATTGTGATCACCAAACGGCTACAACATTAAAGGCAAGGCTCCAACTTGCAATCATACTGTGCTGCAGTCCGAGTTGGTAAGCACTCTTTGGATACGCAAGTATTTTCCTTCAATGTCACGTACATACAATATATAAGGACAGGTCAGATGAAAATATAATTACAAAATATATTGACAGAGCAACAAATAATTTTGAGGCTACACTAAATAAAACTCATCGACCGAATAGAATGCCCGATCCACCAGGCAGTTCTTCCGGTTTTTCTTCAGTTTCTTTTCGAATAGCAGAAGGTAATTTATTAAGAATTTTGGGTCAATAATCAACTAGGATTAGTCTAAACTTGAAGATAGCTAAAAGTTAGTATTCTGGCATCCTTACTAGGTCCTCATGGAGGTGGACTAGGTGCTCGGTATAAACTTCTTACTGTCTTCTTCTGGATAATAAACAATCCTACAAGACTTGAAGAATTGTCTCGTATGATAGTAGAAACTCGGTTTTCCAAAATAAATAAATGAGACTCATGCACAGAGAGGATAATCCCCCCCACAGCAAGTATATTTAAAATGACAACTTAAGAACTACATAATGTCAACACACTTTCATATGGAAAGTGGACAAAACGAGAACAAGTCGCTACTCCGTTTAAGCGATTTTCTTCACACTCGGCATTTAACCAATATTTTCAGTCTGTCTAATTATTAAATAGGTGGTAGCACCGTCACTATATTTAAATGGCACATTAGAAGGAACATGAACTTAAAGCTTCATGCGTTTTTCCGCGCACACTCACACACACATCATTGAAAACTGAATTCCGAAAATCAGACACTTTGTGCATTTTCATTTATTGGGAAGCAGTAAGAGAAAATTGTAGAAAACTGAAATTAGCACAACAAAGTATTTTTAGAGGTGGAGATTGTGTATAGCGGATGAAGTTTATAATGAATATACAGTGTATTAGATTATTGACAAAGGCTTATTGTGGTAGCACCAGGATAGAAATAAGTCAGGACGGGGAGGTAGATGTTGTAGAGGACCCTCTTATGAAGGAAAGGACGAGGATATAGCTCCTCTAATCAATAAGGCTTTCGTTAAAGGCAGTATGATGAGGGAGAGAGTTCGTAACCTCCCAGAGAAACAGATCGTCCTTCTGTCTTCCTCTACAAGATATACCATATCTATTCCCTTGGTATCTAACTCTTCGTTAATATTCATAACTAGGATAGTAGCGGAGAAGGATATGCAGGTTTTAACATCATACTCATCGCAAAACTTTGCCGATGATTATATATCAGCAGCACCATCATATACATACGTATCAGTATACTTGTATAAAACTTTCTAACGAATTTTATGACATTACTATTTGTCGTTGAATTAGAAACTTTGATAAAATTCATTTAAATTAGGTAAGCTGAGAACGACTCTACTGAGAGAAAGCTCACGAGAGACAAAGAGAGAGAGAGAGAGAGAGAGAAAAGAGAAAGCTGTTCTTCAGCCTATTTAAAGGGATCTGCTGGACAGGATACATGGCCAGAATGGGTTCGCATGGGAGGGCCAACAAAATCCAGACTGGTCACTAACTTTTAGTACAAAAAAAAAAGAAGAATAGAAATCTGTTGTGAATCACTCACACAACTTTCTCTTCTTTCAATACTCACAGTGCCAAAAAGGACAAAGTTTCTTAAAAGTAGGAATTTTCACTAAATATTCAGAACTTCTAACCCCCACCCGATAGTGGAATAGTTAATTATATTAATGTAAAGGGAAGCCAAATCACTCAGTACTCCAGCGGTAACGGTTATATCTCAAAAAAGTCGTTTAATAAAGTCTAGATTCTTCCATTCGTATAAATTGAAGGCAACTAAACATCTAATAAGAATTATATGTTTGAAAAGCATTAGTCAGTTATAACTGTGTAAACTGCGGGAAGAGAAAGTCGTGTGACAACAGAATTTTCTTTAGTAAAGAAATGAAAAATAACCACATTAATAACCGTTTATTATAGAGATGACAAAAAATTGAAAATGGAACAGAGAATATGTTGCCATCATGCTGTGTTGGACCAAGATAACGAAAGAGTTTCTGTTTGATTGAAGTTGAACATTTATTGAGAAAACACAAGCAAACATTGCCCCACCGCCGCAGTCTCTTCCCCGTACACTTTTACAGCCCTCACTGTGATGATGACATGCACCCAAAAAACATCGGGTCTACTATACTAAAACAGTTCTACCAACTGACATACATAAAAAACAAAAATCATACTACGATGTAGTGCAACGGCAGTAGTATGAATGTATAAATGTCTGTCAAGCTTCTAAGATAAACTGAACGGGCATTGTCATCATCATAGTGTAGCACTTTTCTCCATTGACCTACACAGTAGTTTAGCTCAAACAAACCACTGTAGGAATATTTCCAGTCTACAAAACTAGTAGAATGAAAAGGGGATTTTCTACTTGAGCTATTCCCTCGAACAAGAGGTCTACCCAGGTGGACCTTGCATTGCTTTTTTCAGTAATAATGCATGGCTTCCTCGTGTTTTCCATCTCTTTACAATTTCTTACTTTTTCTAACTGTTGTTACAGCATGTATTGTAATCATGTCAAATTTCCTATATCGAGTTTTCACCGGGAATACACGTTTTGAGGTACTTTAAGTCCAAAAAAGTATTTTTTAGAAAATAATCTCTGTATGTGAACAGCATAGTTCAAAAACAATAAATCGCCAAAAAGTTTAAAATTGACATTCCGTGCGGATATCACCAAGTGATCCGACAGGAACTTACCTGTTGAAATACCTGAACCGGAAGTAGCTCTTTATTTAATGGATTTTTCAGGTTTTTTTGCGATTTTCTCGCAAATGGCTTTAACGATTTTCTTTAAACATGAGATATTAACAAAGCGCTACAATTTTTATTTGAAACATTTCTCTGTGAAATTTATTTTAAGGGAGCTTGGGGTTATGTTTTCCTTTAAAGTGCTATTTCAATTTGTTGTGGTGGTTGGTTCCGCAGAGCTGGAAAGCATCAGAGACATTTTCCGTGGTAGCCTGCTTCATTTTTTAGTTTCACACTGTCTGAAAAACGCATCCTGAAGATGGGCGAACGCCCGATACCGGTCGATGACCACAAAATGAAGCAGGCTGCCACGGAAAATGTCTCTGATGCTATTTCAATTTCTTTATATTTATCATCTATAAAATATTAAATAGAATTAAATATGTTGCCAACATTCTGAGTATGAAGAAAATCGATAGACCGAATGTGCATATTTACTGAAGTTATTTCAGATTACTACGATTTTATCCCCAAAAACAATGACGGATTTCATTAAATTTTTTACACCGACTATGAATACCGATACTTTCGCTTCCCCTCCCCTCCGACCACTTTTGTTTTGAATTTCATTTAAAAAAGTTTTGGGGAAAGGGGAGTGTATGGTTTCCTCAAAAATGGTCATTTTATTAAGTTTAAACGAGCAAACATTTATTATAAATTATGTTTGATGAAACGTGGTCAAATAAACTTATAAACTGCCAAAAGAGAATATGGGTGAGTGTTTCACGACAGATTTTTTTTTTTAAATTTCTCTATTTTCCTTTAATTGGAAGTACAATATCAATATCAGGTCAATAGTTCTAGTGCTAGTTTTTTATTTTAAAGTTTATTGTCTGATTTAGCTCCAGATTTTATTTTATTCCAGACGAAACACATGAAAAAGAAAGAAAAATGTTAATGGAACAAGTGGAAAAACTATAGGCAGATACGCATTGTCTCCAATATGCGAAAAATGCGTAAGTGTCACACAGTTATCTTTCACAGTTTAACTACACGCTTGTATTTTTGCACACTACTATCAGAAACAACTTTTCCAAACTGTCGTAAGTTTAGTAAATACAGAAAAAAATTAAATATATATTGAGTGAAAAATATTGAGTGGACTGTATATATAATATAATTTATGAAAAAATGGGGAATTAAAATATTAAATTAATTATATGCGAAAAAATGAATCTATAAATTAAATTTAAAAAAGTGGAACACATATTATTTATTATCACCTTCAATAAGCCCAAGAAATGGGGCTTAACTTGAAACGCAGAAACTTGTTGCCAATGTTGGAAAACCCATGTGTCCTTAGCCCATATCGGGGAAAAGGGAAGAGGAAAAAATAGGAATAAGGAAATTATTCGTATGTGCCTCTATTTCTTGAGTCTTCACTGACATACTGCTACTTGGCTGATGATCGTGGATAATAATTAAATGGGCTCCCAGAAGCTGCATGGCAGCAAACCAACCGGAAGTAACAACCATGTGATTTCAAATAAACCTATGCAGGCCCGAGAGAACCACTGCACAGAAAAAACAGAAGTAACAAGCGTGGGTTTCCTGAATAAATTAAGGGCAACCGAACTGGCATGAATTGTATAGATATTATACTGCGACCTATTCAAGTGAGTGTTGCATAACAACTTACTCCTTCAAGCTTAAAATGGCGACTGAAAAGAGAATTTGTAGATTATCCCCTCTCTCACTTAAGACACAGCCTGTAGATTAGTAAATTATTGTACGCTGTTGGCGGCAAATTTAAATTTATATTAAATACCGAACAGTCTGTAATAACAAAGAGAACATAATTTGTGATAAATCATAAATCGCCACACTCTAAAAAAGTAGACATAATGGAGATACGTATGTAGCGTGAGAGAGAGAAAGAGAGAGCGAGAGAGAGAAAAGAAAAAACTGAACAGATTCAGAAGAACCTCTCAGAAATCTGTTCAGAAAACTCGCACGTCCGGTTTAACCCATTTTCAACAAATTTGGAATTCTAGCAATGCTTATAATATACCTTGAAATTATAGGACGTTAGAGAACGTTTTTATTTACTGCATCTTAAAGAAGCACTGCCCAGAAACGTTGAAGCTTGCCCAGAAAAAAAAAAAAATCTGGTGTGAAAACTCATAAAATTTTCTCTTATTCTAATTAATAAAATTTAATCAAGAAATTTTCTTTAAAAGTGCAACGTTGCCATGTTTAGTTGGGCTGGCCATAAAAATGATGCCGTGGATTTTACCTGTGTACCTGAGCGGCCTTATGTGGAGCGCTCTATTCCAAAAAGTATCAAGGCTTGTGCAAATTCAAATTTAAACTAACAATAAACTCCAATAACAATCTAAAATCATATTTTTAGAAAAAAATTTCAAATAAATGTGATAAATTTCTATCTATGTAGCAAGCATGCCAAGTTTAAAGAAAATCTTTGTAACCATTTTCGAGAATACTCCAATACCTATTCTGTAAAAATTCCACTTCCGATTAACCGAAGTAGGTTGGCAGAACCATATTTTATACCGAAGTGGTACTTAAGAGGTAAGCATGACGCTATTGTTCCCACCCGGATCCCCCCCCCAAAATCAATTTTCCCAGGAAAATGTTACAAATAAAATTGATACGATATTTATGTGTATAGAAAGTACAGGAAGTTTAAAGAAAATAGTTGCAACAGGTTTTGGAGAAAATCGCGAAAAACGAAATACTAGCACTTCCAATTGGTGGATTTTGCACGAAATCTTCGTGTCAGATGCGGTAGTAGTATGTAAACGAAATGTCTAGTTTGAACTTTTAGCTATTTTTCGTTTTTGTATAGTTTTGTTAAAAAATATACACCCACACACCCAGAACAATTTCTGAAATAACACTTTTTCCTACTTAAGTAAGAGACCTGAAATATTCGGTGAAAACCTAATTTGAAAAATTTTATACTATTACTAGAGGAGTAAGTGAGAATAGACAGTTCCATCAGAATATGTGAGAAGAATAAGTCATGAGTATAACAACTATATGAGATTTAAAAACTTATATTTTTCATAAAATACTTATTGTTAATAAAGAAGCCACGGGATAATAATGGATGTGAAAGCAGGTGAGGGGGAGAATAAATATATAATAGAAAAATAATTGCACTATTTGGCTATATAGATGGGGATTTGCGTGATCTAATTACATAAATCATGCAAATTAAATACATACCTAGTTTATTACAATCTCATATTTAAACCAGACTGATTTTATTTTCCATGGAAAATGACTTTCTCTTGTGGTTATACATTTTTGAAAATGAGTTTTTTTTTCTGGAAATAAATATCTTGACGACCCCTGAGTATAAGAAATTAGTTATTTATTTAACAAGTGAGAAAAGTAAGATTTTCACACATTCGAGTTCAGAGTTTGAACGGACGAGCGCGGACAGCTGGACGAGAGTTGTAAAAAATACTTTAGTTGTGAGTTAGATTTTTTTTGCATTTGAATCCATCAATCAAAAACTGAATTCAAATAGGCATATGAAGGATAGAAGGTTCCTTTTGGAAAGGTTATAGTTTGGGTATGTCAACAATTTCATTATTATTATTATTATTATTATTATACGTGGCAATATAAAGAAATATTTATATGACTATATGCCTATGTGCCAGCACTTCGCAAAACAAGTAACTTTCACCCCACTAGTGAGAGGTAAGAGGAAATAATGCTCAATTGTTACGTCTACTTAACCACCAAACGAACAAATCAGCCACTGTGTCACAGAATCAGTACAAGTTTGCTATTAACAGAATATTGTTTTTTAGGAAACAAAATAAATAATGAAAATATACAAAGAATATCAAGATTTTTAGTAATAATTTATTCGTATTAAATATACAACTGAATAACTTTTTTCGTTTTTTCTAGTTCATGCATTGCTACTGATATCTTCTGGTAATTTATCATTTAAAACACTGCAAATTAGTTTAAAATTGCAGCCTAGTATTCAATGGTTGCTAATTAATTCTAAAAAAAAGAGAAAAATCCCAGAATTTGAATTAATTTCTGCTACTCTTCTTAGAGATAGTAAATTTCAAAATAAATCCATACCTCATTGATTTTAATAAAATTATTTAATTATTTTGTTTACATCTAATCCAGATTTAACGAAGTTGCGTAATATAGAGGATAATAATAATTGCAGGTTTAAGCCAAGTGTGTTAGAGGAGCGGGGTGGTTTATCATAGCTACAGTACGAAAAGAGGGGCGAAAAGTTGGTGGAATAAAGTTGAAGATGAGTGTTAACAAAGAGGGTGCAGCAGTGACTGTATAACCCCACCGCCAGTCATGCACCAGTGTATCACATAAACATAACAACGACAATGGTGTGATAGTGTGTCCAAGGCAACAACAAGAGATAATTATAATTCTAGGGGGTGGGGTTGTCCACGTGACCTGTACTGACAAACAAGAGTATTATATAGAGGGGCAGAGGTGTAAGAACCAGTCAACCTAAATACAGAACACACAAACACACACACAAAATTATTAGTGAATAAGGAGCCGACATAGAGTCTAGTTGGATAAGGACCTGGGAAACACAGTTCATTCGTTAGAGAGAAAGAGAGAACCACTTCTGTTGAGGTCCACAGATTAGGGGATAGATTCAGAACTGTGGGAGAGATGCCGTCATTACAGGGTTTTCCAACTAAATCCGTGCCTCATCATTGGAGCTACCTAATCATGGACCGGTGTGCGGTCTCTGTGTGCGGTACTTCATTCTACCAGGTCCTCTATACGCTCACTATCTCTGGGATAACGCCCCCACCAAAACTAAATGAAAATGGAGTCGACATGCTACGTCACGTTTCCTTATCATTTGTTTTTTCATTAACAACTTCTCTTTTTTTTAACTCTGTTTTCCCCTTTTTCACTATCTTCTATCAACAAAAAAAAAAAAATGAGAAAAATGTTGATTTTCCAGGGGAGATATTATACATAATAAACTTCTCATAACAAAATCTGGAGAGAAAACGATAACGTAGAAGACGCTGGGAAGAATGACAAAGAATATCACGTACCTTTTGACTAAATACGTACATACATAAAGTGAATTCCATAATCATAAAAATTTAATAATGTTAGAAGAGCGCTTTAAGTTAACAACTGGTGTGATGTGTTACCGATAGCAAGAAAAAAAAAGAAGAGATAATTTTTAAATAAATCTAAAAATTACAACTACTGGTTGAAAATTGGAAAAGGGTCCAGCCAGCCGCTACCTGCAGGTCATGAACCGCGGCAAACAAATTTTTGTATTTCTTTCAAAAAGGGTCAATATACAGTCAACAGATAATACCTTACTGGCCTACCTGGCCCACCATCTGTTAACAAAGCGTCGCCACCCTGGCCAAATCAGCCCTTGTTAACTACTGACCTCCCCTAGGATCAATATACCACAAGAGATGTCTTAGTGTTACACGTACTTACACATCAGCGTCGATGTGTGAGTGATGCAAATATAACACGTCGCTCCACTGGAGGAGGGATTCAGTTCGACTCAGGCATCAAACGTCTACATCAGTTTTCAGATCAGAAGCACCATCTCACATCGCGAGCGCGTCCCTATTTAAGGTTTTAACACTTTACTAACTTCTTTAATATTTTATATTCATTTTATAATTCTTATAGTTATTTACAATTGTGCATCTTAGTTTTTCTATTTTATATCTCTTTAAATTATTTGTTAAAATATAGTATATTTGTATAAATCCGTAGTACGCATTTCGAATACCAACTCTCTAATCTCTTACCCTCCAATTAACAATTTCTTACTCTTACTCATCGCTTCAACTTCCGGTATCAATTAAATTTTGTATATTTCATTTGACACATATTTTTCTGTATAGTTTGTATCGACTTTTTTTTTTTTTAATTATAGCGCTGATATACTAACAAGTTGTAAACTGCTCAATTCACTTTATTACACAATTCTATCATCTAAATTATATTAGTTAGAATAATTAAATATATTGTTGAAATTCCGAGTTTGAAGAAAATCGGATGACCGAAAATGTGATTTTCACTGAAAAGTAGTTTTCAGTTTTCTGCTATTTTCTCTGAACAAACGATTTCCTTTAAACAAAGAATGTAAACTATAGATATAAAGAGCTACAACTTTTATTTGAAACATTTTCCCTTTAAAGTCATTTAAGGGTGGCTTTCGGTGGAAAGGATAAAGTTATGTTTTCCCCTAAAATGCTATTTTATAGTTGATTTTACAATTCTACCATCTAAACAAAATTAATTAGAAATAAATAGATTGCCAAAATTCTACGTTTCAAGAAAATTAGTAAACCGGAAGTGCTTTTTTTTTTTTTAATTTTCACGATTTTCTCCATAAAAAAACACAGACGAATTTCATTAAATTTGGTATACTAACTATAAAATTTGTCAGTTACAATTTTGTAAACTGCTAAGAGAAAGTTGTGTGTATGAGGTGTTTCACACAGATTTATTATTATATATATAATAAATATTATATATATATAAGTTAAGAAACAATATAATGGAGTTGCCGCACCAGCTGATTTATTAAAATAGCAATTGCCTACAATATAAATTTATTTACGAAGTAAAATATAAATAATTTTATTATGTAGTGCAACGCCAGTAGTATGAATTTCTGTCTGTCAAGCTTCTAAGATAAACTGAACGGGCATTGTCATCATCATAGTGTAGCACTTTTCTCCATTGACCTACACAGTAGTTTAGCTCAAACAAACCACTGTAGGAATATCTCCAGTCTACACAACTAGTAGAACGAAAAGGGGATTTTCTCTTGAGCTATTCCCTCGAACAAGAGGTCTACCCAGGTGAACCTTGCGTTGCTTTTTGGTGCGCAATGCATGGCTTCCTCGTGTTTTCCATCTCTTTACAATTGCTTACTTTCTCTTACTGCTAGTAAGAGGATGTATTGTAATCGCGCCAAATTTCCGATATCGAGTTTTCACTGGGAATCACGTTTTGAGGTCCCTTGAGTCCAAAAAAGTATTTTTTAGAAAATAGTTTGTGTGAGAATGTGTATGTGAACAGCATAGTTCAAAAACGATAAATCGCCAAAAAGTTTAAAATTGACATTCCGTTCGGGTATCAACAAGTGGCAGTTCAGGGTATTTCGACAGGAACTCATCTGTCGAAATACCTGAACCGGAATTATCTCTTTATTTAATGGATTTTCCATTTTGGCGATTTTGTCACAAATTTCTTTAAACGTGAGATGTTAACTAAGAGCTACAATTTTTATTTAAAACATTTCTGGGTGAAATTTAATTTAAGAGAGCTTTTGGGCAGATTTATTATATATATATATATATGTTAAGAAACAATATAACGGAGTTGCCGCACCAGCTGATTGATTAAAATAGCAATTGTCTACAATATAAATTTATTTACGAAGTAAAATATGTTTTTTTTTTAATTTAAGGCGCGTTACATCTATAGTCAATTTGCGCCCGGAGGCTTTTCAGTGCACTGCCGGCCTCCGGCAGTGAGCTGTAGAGGCTCCTAGGAAGAAAAAAATCTACGGGTAGCACAGGTGGACTCGAACCCGGGTCCTCCGCATGGGAGTCCGTTACGCTAACCACTTAGCTATTCCCTTCCCTAATATCTAAAAACATAAAGCTGCAAATTATTAATAATAATATTTAATTTAAAAAAAAAAATCTATAAAAAAATATAAAAAGAGAGTTATAGAGAAACATGTCAAAATGTCATAGAGAGAGAAATACAGAAATGTCAGTTTCATAAGAATTTATTTGTATTCCCTTGTATATTTATTTATTGTATCAATGTGAAATGTGTCCACATATATATATATTATATATATAATATATATTATATATCTAATCTATAAAGACTATTGTTTAGAAGGAACCATTCTATTACCATAGTTATTTAGAGTTTATAGTTTGTTTGAATATAATTGAAAAACTTTTTTTCTCTTACTGTAAAATGAAAAAAAATGAGAAAAATTCATACGTATTTCTCTTACAGTAAATATTTCACTTTAATTTAACAAGTTTTCCTCAAGCTGTAATTTTTGTTGACTTTATTTGGCCTTCAACATTACGCATAGATCCTGAGGCCACCCGTCTATTAATACTTAAACAATGAATAGACAAGATATTTAGACGGCAAGCTCAACGTCACACATCCCCTTGAACACCCCAGTAAAATAAACTTCTTTTTTTTTTTTTTTTTTGAAAAAGATAAGATTTTTGCGAGAAATGTCTTGGGTATACGCCATATGATGTATATTGTTAAGCCGGCAAAGAAAGTAGGCTCATTTAAACGTAATCTGGGTGTTCTATATGCGAGCTAAATGACAATTAAAATTAAAAAAAAATTGGCAATTAAACCAATGAATGATAGTGAAATTTAAAAATATACCAGATAATTCATGCATGAGGAGAAATTGACGAGCAATCAAGGAACGTAAACAATATGAACCGTTTGAACTGTTCAGAACACTAAAAAACATTCTGCACATATTGGAAAAATTAGTACTCATTATTTTTTTTTACTTTAAACATGTGAACATATAATCAGTTCATTTACTGATTGGCTAAACCGAATTTACAATTATTTTATCTATTAATATTTGTCTCAATTAAAAGAATTTAGGAAAATTAAATGAACAACTATTAATACTAAAAATAACTCAAGCTGGCAACCATCTCTATAAAATATATTGTGATTTATAAATAAGTTCACACAATGCAGTGTGTGTACCTACAATCATAAACACGCCTAAATTATATAAAATTATTTGAACAGAATTTTTACTAGTGTTTGGTTCTTAGACCAGTTTATATTTCTAATATTCCTCTCTAAATATGCAGAGCCTTACTCCTACTAAGAGGAAGTATTGTAATCGTGTCAAATTTTCGATATTGAGTTTTCACCGGAAATATACGTTTTGAGGTCCCCTCAGTCCAAAAAAGTGGTTTTAGCAAATGGTCTGTGTGTGTGTGTGTGTGTGTGTATGTATGTATGTGAACAGCATTGCTCAAAAACGAAAAATCGCAGAAAGTTGGAAGTTGATATTCCGTTTAGTTATCACCAAGGGATCCGACTGTGGGTCATCGATCAAAATTCCTCAACCGGAAGTACCACTTTACTAGTTTTTTTTTTTACGTTTTTGCGATTTTCTCAAAAATGGCTCCAACGATTTCTTCAAACTTTATATATGAACTACATATACTAACAACTACAACTTTTATTTGAAACATTTCTCCGGGAAAATTCATTTAAGGGCACTCTGGGGGAGGGGTGGGGTTAGGTTTTCATCTAAAGTGCATTTAATTTATTAGACAATTCTGCCATCTAAATAATGTTAATTAGAATTGAATGTGTTGTTGAAATTCCGAGTTTGAAAAAATCGGATAACTGGAAGTGCGTTTATTTTACCAGTATACTAAATGATTTTTTTCTCTTTTTCGCGATTTTCTCAAAAATGGCTCCGACGATTTTCTTGAAACTTCTTATATAAACTAAACATGCATGATCTACATCATTTATTTAAAACATTTCTCTGGGAAAATTCATTTAAGGGCACTTTTAGGGGAGGGCTGGGGTTACAGCTTCCTCTAAAGGGCTATCATACATAGTTGATTATACAATTCTATCATCCAAACAAAATTAATTAGAAATAAATAGATTGCTAAAATTCCGAGTTTCAAGAAAATTAGTAAACCGGAAGTGCGCTTTTACTGCGTAAGAGAAAGTTGTGTGAGTGTTTCACACGATTTTTTACTTTTTCTTTACTTATCTTTACCTACTAATTGCTATGAGAAGAAGTGACGCGAACAAGATAAATTGTTGGAATTAACTTTTCAACCGGGAATGGATGTTTTAAGGTACCAACCAAAAGAAAAAAAAGAAGTTTTTGCGACTAGCCTGTCAGAAGAGGGGAGCCAGAATATGCAGCTGACAAACCAGTCAATGCTAAAGATTCACACATTCATAAAGGAATAGAAATCCCTTAATATTTTCGAACCAGGAAAAATTAAATATACTCCATTAAAAAAAATACATCAACTTTTCTAAAGTTTAAGGGAAACTGTTTCTTATTTTTGGCCGCATGCTTAGACCATTGTTTAATCGGAATAGTTAATAAAATATTTTATAACTTCATTGTTGAACCGTGTGCCTCCTCCACCCCAGAATTTTCTATTTAGGACCACATAGAAACCTATAAGCCCGGAAGGGATTAATTCAGTGGTTAGCGCACTGGACTTCCACGCGGAGGACCCGGGTTTGATTCCAGCTGTCCTGCGCTTAGATTTTCTCAACCCTGGGAGACTCTACAGCTCACTGTCCGGTGTAACGAGAGAACACTATTCGGAGGCCGGCAGTGCACAAAAAAACAAAACAAAACAAGAACAACAATCTAACTATCTAACTATCTAATTACGTAACTATCTAACTATCTAACAATCTAACTATCTAAGGATCTAACTATCTAACTATCTAAGGATCTAACTATCTAACTATCTAAGGATCTAACTATCTAATTGTCTAACTATCTACCTAACTATCTAACAATCTAACTGTCTAAATCTAATTATCTAAAAAAACCTATAATCGAGAACTGCATTACACTATTACCCAGAATAGTATCGAGCCTATAACCCAGAATTAATAAACTGCAAAACACTATTGAGTTTAATTGATTCAAAATAAAATGTCTCATCAGTATTTGTTGTATTTTACTTCCTCTGGACTTCAAAATAACCAGGAAATGTCGCTTAAAATTTTGTAATTTCAAGGCTTCAACGTTTTCACAAATCATTAAAAACAATATCTATTATACATTATTGACTACTAAAAGTAAAACCAAGTTATTATAGATATTTTACATACTTCTGCACAGATGATACTATTAAAGAGATTGGAGGGATGGCGGTTGGGGATTGGGATCGCTTTATTACTTTACTAATTAGGCAACTTGAATGATCTAACTAGTTTCAATAAAAATTTCAACTTTAGTTATCGTATTTTTATTAAATATTTTAATTATCTAATATAATTAAGAATTTAAATATATTTATTATTATCTTTTAGGTTTCCGCGGCTATTTTCATGAAAAACATTTAAGTTTTCGGAATGAGACCGCGTCAGTGAAGTGCTAGTAACCGACGTTTCGGCGATATTGCAATGGTCGTTAATACCTTGAAAGTTAATGAAGCCCTGAAGAGGCTCATTGCAGTATGGGTAAAACGTCGGTTTCTAGCAAACCATTGACGTGGCGTCAACCAGAAAACACAAATGTTTTTCATATTTATTATTATTATTATTTCTTAACTATAGGGGAGCAGTGGCCCCATCTCCTCCCCCCTTGGCTAGGGCTATGTGTGAATGTTATATATGCAACAATGTCAAAAGAATGAAAAATCGCAACAAGTTAAACTTGATATTTCGTTTAGACGCAATCTTTCCCAATTCGATTGTCATACTTCCACTAAATCGGTTCTTGTGGAATCTTAAAATTTCAGTAGGACTTTAGTGCAGTGAAGTGTAGCAATTTTGAGGAAACTTCAACATTGCACTCCTTCAGTGCCATGCAAAAAGCAATCCTTACATGGAAAAATTATTCAAATAAATGTTAGGAACTTATATGAGTGTGGTTAACATGCGATGTTTAAAGATTGAATTGTTGGAGCCATTTTAAAGAAAATCATGATGAAATAAAAAACAAACAAAAAAATTTAAAAAAAAATGGCAGTTCTGGATATAAAGAATTTTAGCTCGAAATCTTTCTTTCGAATTACATCGTAAAAATAAAAATTTCGTAACAATAAAAAAATCAATTAGGAATATGCCATATTATACTAATATTTTCTTTATCAGAAATAAAACCAAGAATTAATCGTGAAACCCTGATTGCTGCTAAACAGGAAGTATCGCGTCAATTTTTCATATTTGCATTTCAATTGGAAATACTTTTTTTTGTAAAATACTCTCTTCTAATTTGTTGAAATATATATAGATTTTACTATACGTTTCGCACCATCTTAGAAAATGCGCGAACAACATTATAAACAGTGTAAAAATAGAGCCAAAATTCAGGAGTGTGGACGTGAGTTTTGTGGAGTTGTGCAAATGAGTTTTGTGAAATTCATCCGAGAAGACGAATTCATCCCGAGTTACTTAGCATGGTCACTCTCTGCACGATCGTAAAACAATGATATCAGAAGAAAAACTGCTGGAACTTGCTGTTTCTTGAGAAAATTTCTTTTATATACTGAACAATTGAACAATTTCCGATTCAATTACCCAATATAATTGGCGGTAAAGTTCAAATCGATAATGTGAAATATAGAGTGGAAAAGCTCTCATATACTCAAGGAAAACTACCAAGTTTTATTTTTTTGTTATTTATGTAAATTTATTTCTGTGGAAACTTTGTGTTGTAGCAAAGTGCTTGGATGATAGATTGAATAAGCAATTTTAATATAACTAGTGTGTTCATCGAGCCAGAAATATTGACCTTATAAGCTCGAGGTTGTTATATCGTTAACAAAGCGAACTGAAAACACCTGAATAGTGTTTACTTGTAAAAGGTAGACAAGTAAAAAGAAATTATTCTACAAAATTTTAACAGCATCCAAACTAGGATTATATAACTTTTGAAATTTCATTTTACATCGGATTCAAATTCACGGATCTTGAAACGTGAAAGAGTTTCACTTTTTACTTGACATTCCATTTGGGTGTCACTAAGGGATCCGACAGGAACATACCTGTCAAAGTCTTAAACCGGAATTACCTATTCACTGAACAGATCATTCCAGTTGTGTAAGATTTTCTCAAAAACAGCTTCAATAATTTTCTTGAAACTACACGTTTGGATATCGACTACACATTTCGATTTTCTGGTTCAAAATTAAATTCGAAAATTCGTTAAACCAAAGACAAATGTTGTTTTTCTACAATAGGAAAACGTGGTGATTGATTTTCCACACATTATTCATAAAACAACCTGCAAATAATTTAAACTATCTGCAAAGAGAACTCTATTACATAGATATATCAGCAATGTAAGAATAATAAGAAAATTTCTTAGACTCACCGGAATCTCTATGTATGAGCAAATCCCTCCTTCCGATTGCCTTTCTTCCATCAAATGTATCTATAACAAAGGAAAATTTAATTAGAATTAATCGATAGTCAAAATTTACATTGGAAACAGCTGATTTCGATATCAATCTTAAAACATCTTTCTTTCAGGACGTTTGGCATTTTCTTTAAGGGTTTTATTGAATAATTTTTTTAGTTTATTCTTTATTTTTATGTTTTACATCTTGCTTCTTGACTTTTCCTGCAGTTAGATGTATTAAAATAAAAATATATCATGAGTCCTCGATATCCAACATCTTATCTCCTACTCTAGTATTAGTGTCAGCAACGTTTTTTTTTTTAAACAATGATACATTTGTAATAATCTAAGTGGATCGCTCTGAGAATATGAAATACTCTAATTTTACTAATAATATCGCCTTTTCTTAAATTTGAAATCTTACGAAATCATATTAAGAAAACTTCCAAACTTAATCATATTATACAGAGATTCTCGATCTAAACAAAATTCTGACCTCCAACATAACCTTCTATCCCATGTCCGAGGAAACGGTTATTGACACCACTTCTACAGTGACCATGACACATCCTGAAGGACCTCATACATATTACACGTCAATTACACTGAAACCCTTTTTTGGAAGAGGGGAGGGTTATATTTTCCTCAAAAGTGCTGTATTACGATGTGCGATTTCTTCATCTAGATAATATTAGTTAGAATTATTAACAAAATTCCGAGTTTGAAGAAAATCGGTTGACCGGAAGTGCGTTTTACCCGAAGTTATTGTCAGTTATTTTCTGCGATTTTCTCCACAACAGAATCAATGGATCGATGGATTTTACTTCAATGTGGTATACTAAGTATAAATGCAGATGCCTATAACTTATGTTGAAAATGAGGGTGTGTCCGCAATGCTGGATAACATCTGGTATTTTATCCGCCGTCGCGTGAATGTTCCTTTTATACCAGACCGGTTTCGGATTTTCATCCATCGTCAGAACAAATTCACCAATTTCATTCAGAGAGTTACTTCAGCGCAATGCTTTTGTTACGTTCATAAGTAATTATATTGAAGTGAACTCTCTACACTAAATTGGTGAATTTGCTTCTAACGATGGATGAAAATCCGAAACCGGTCAGAAATAAATGGAACATGAACGCTACGACGGATAAAATACCAAATCTATAACTTTTGTTAGGAATATTTTTCCGAAATCGTTCATTTAAAGAAGTTTTGGAGAGTGGGAGGAGGTTATGCTTTCCTCCAAAAAAGTGATTAGGGTAAAGTAATGACGGGTGTAGGAGAGAAAACGTAGGCTTGCTTCTCTTGTTCATGGAAGTTAGTCAGTAAAGAGATCAGAAGCGAATGTATTGCAAAATTCTTCAGTTATATTGTGTGTTCTTTGCTGTTCTACGAACATTTATACGCATCAGCTATTTCTGGTGAATACCTGCATTTTCTTAACACATTAGTAAAAGTTTTTTTTTATATACTACATTAATTGCTATTGAAATGAAAGATTTCCTGATGTCGTTAAAGTTGGACTCGTAGACAAAGTTTTATGTCAATCAGCCATGTTAACAGAGGAGAGGTCTCCTACCTATGGTGTCGGCCAAATGTAGTGTATTTGTATTTTGTTCCTGGAATAAATGAGAATGTGTTTTTTTTTGTTAAAAAATAGCAGTTTTTGTAGATAATAGCAGCTGACATATGTTTTATAAGCATTACCATTTTAATATATCTCCCATATTTTGATACAGGGCATAACTGTGAAATGTGCGTTATCTCTCCTAGCTTTACCCTATATTAAATTCAGTTAAATTCTTCCATTGATGTGAAACTGAAGACATATATTTAGCAAAAGTTAAAAATTTGAAGAAAATTTGTAAATTACAATAAGAGAAAGTGGTGTGAGTGTTTCATACCAAGTTTATTTTTTTCTTTCGCTCAGTGTGCTCATAATTAATATAAACAAAACAGAGAAATAATGAAATGAAGTGTTCAGGAAACGACTAAATATTGGTTGTAAATTAAACTGAAGGATAAACAAGAAGTAAGTAACTTGAAGAGTAAAAGAAAGTGAGTGACAGACATTGCAAGAAGAAAACAGGAACACGCAGGTTTCCCAACAATGTTAGTTTTGTCAACCATGCGAATATAAAGTGTATTTAATTGAAGAGGTGAATAAAAGGAAAGAGAATTTGGTTAGCAGTCGGAGAATATAGTTACCATGTGGATCAGCACAACGTCTCTCTTGTGCTCGCTCTTTAACATTGTTTTATCTCTCTATTATTGTGTAACCAACTTTTCTCTACCTCCTTCAAGAAAGCCGCGGAAAATGAGGCTTGAAACTCTCTGTGGGTTCCAAGATAATTTCTTTATTTAAACATCCTAAATTAATTTACACAGGCGTTCTCAACAAATCCAAGGAAAATTACGAATGAATTTGTTTATATTTATTTTTTTTATTTATTAATGATTATAATTTAAGAATTCAAAGCCATTATTAATTCAGTCAAAAAAAAAATCAATAAAATTATAATTATGCACTGAAGAAGAAATTTTTGGAATAACACAAGATTGTATAAACACTTCTACCTCTGGGTGGAAGGGGGTCAAGTTACGAGAATATTGATTATTACTTTCTCTTTACTCCGATACGGTCGTGCCAAATTTTCGAAATTGAGTTTTCATCAGAAATTCATGCCGAAGTCCCCTGAGTTTGAAAAAATCTTTTTTTGCGAATGGTCTGTATAATAAGTATATATTTAAACTCCTGGACAAATATATATATATATTAATTTTTTTTTAAAGGGATCTGCACTTTTTTAAGGGGACTGCGTCCTGAATGATCTGTTGTGCCCCCCGAAGCCTTACCAGTACTCTCCAAGCAGTGCTTTCTAACTACCTAACTACCTACACCACTACCTATCACCGGACAATGAGCTGTAGAGGCTCCTAGGAAGAGAAAATCTAAGGGCAGCATACTGGATTCGAACCCGGGATATCCGTGTTGCTAGTCCAGCGTGCTACCACTAAGCTAATCCCTTCCCTGGTCAATATTACAACAATATACAAAATACTAAAATATTGTAACTTTTTATTTTATTTATCGATTACAGTACTTCACCTCAATGAGATTTCTGATATGAAATGGTAAATTTTAATTAAAAGATATAATAATTTAATGGAAAAAAATAAATAAATAAGCTTTATTTAAAGAGTTAAAACAGGAAAACATGAACTTCTGACTTTGAAAAACAATACAAAACCAAAAATGTAAAGATATATTAGTTTGGTGCTTCATGATACTTGTTTAGTATTTTGTATTCTCACCTCGGGCACTGTTGACAAGTCATAGTCTTCCTGAGGGATGCTTCTCCACTATTCTGTGGCCGCATTTTCGATCGCTGAGACTGCCCGAGGCAAGATTACATGTGCTCTAATCTTCTTTTTATCATGTCCCACACTTGCTCGATGCAGTTCATATCAAGACTTCTAGGTGGCCATTGCAATCTCTGAATTTTTATATTATTGAGAGACACGGTCACATATGGGGTTTGGCATTATACGTGCATAAGCATGAAATCTGGGGCAAAGAGCATCACATGGTCTTCTAATACCACTGAAACATAGCGAGGTCCATTCAGTGAGCCTCTTACGATTATCACCAACCCTGTACGAGCATCAGTGATCCCTCGTCCAAACGGCACTACTTCTATAATATTGCTCCGACTCTATCTTTCCCATGACCATAACAATAACTCTTTTACTTCCATTTGGTGAGTTTAAACTTACTCTTGTTTCGTACTCTGTGAAGAATACTCGTTTCTAGTCTTCTACAGTCTAACTTAAGTGTTCCCGCGCAAACCTTAGCCCTTTTTGACTGTGTTTTGTGGTAAACAGTTGTCTTTATGAAGGTCTCCCTACATACCAGATAACCCTCTGCAAGTCTTCTTGCAGGGGTTCCTCTAAGGGAGAAAATATACCGTATCAAGAATCAAGTTTTTGAAACTCATTAGACGTGACATCTCTTCTTCTAACCCAAAAATTTAAAAGCCAAATGAACATTTCGTCCACTGCTGTAGTTGCATGTGGATGACCTTCTTTTGGCCTTTTAGAGTAATATCCTCTATCACTTTAATAATCTTGAGATGACTGAGTCGTGCTCTCCTAATCTCTGTGCAACATAAAGTTAACTATGTCTGTCATTTTGTAAATGTTCCGGTAAATTTTTCAATTTTGGATACAATTTTTCCATAAAAGTTGCGAGATTTACAATGAGTGTTGCAGAGTGTTTTTTTTTTAGTAACAATAGTCTAAATAAATGAGGAATGGTCAAAATATAAAATACAAACAAAGCAAACTGCTGTACAAAAGAATTAACGAATTATATTCTATTATTTATTTATTTAACAAAAAGGATAACCAACTCCTCCTCTTCCTCCAAACAGAAACCTAAAAAAAAAAAAGTAAAAAAGAAAGAAAGAAAAAACAGGGGCAAAAATAAAGAAATAGGGACTTCACTATTAATATCTGTCATGTCCAGTTATGAGCGGAAAAGTGATGACAAGCCCGGAATGAAAATCCCTTTCCCGGAAGTGCTAAACCATGTTCACACAAACGTTCTCAGACCGACTGGCCGACAAGAGTGAATAAGACTGTTAAAGCCTGTGACAGAGAGAAAGCTATAGAATTTCAAATCTATTAATCTAAAACTGCTTACATTAATTTTCTATTATTTTAAAATGTCATTTTAAATTATTAACAAGAAATCCAACTGAATTCTGGTCATTTCAAGAGGTGAATAGAATTAACTTATAATTTTCTCTTATTGATGCGAGAGCGGAATAAGTGTTTTTTTTTAATGTGTGAGTGTGTGTGTGTGTGTGTGTGTGAGTGTGTGCAGGTGCGAGAACACAATATCTCAACAACGAAAAATTGCAGACGGAATCTAAATTTTGATATTCCGTTCATTAGACCTTTAGCAAATCTGACATTAAAGTTTTGGACAAAATATCGATCCACCAAAGGTACGAATTTACTGATGCTTTTTTTAATTTAATTTCTCCACAATGGTACTGCTGGATTGCCTTATTGAAATATTACAGAGATAGATTGACTTTTCGTCTGACTTGGAACCCCCACACTAGACTCAAACGAACTTCCTTTAACCAACGTTTCAGACTTCTTTGCCGATTTCTTGACAAATGCTCTAAACTGATTCTACAAAATAAAAGATGACTTTATACCGCTCTCCTCGCACCAATTTGGAATTACGGACTAGAACTTTATGGCACTGCAAAAAGAAATAATCTCAACAGACTCCAAACTCTCCAATCCAAGATCCCACGTCGTATCGTCGATGCTCCTTTTTACGTCTCAAACAAAACAATCCATACTGGCTTGAAGATTCCATTTACACACCCTAGCAAAATCCAGATATCTCAAATTCCATAGTAATCTCTCCCTCCATGCTAATCCTCTAGTTCACACTCTATCTTCAAATTCACTTCCGGGTAATCCTCCAAGGCGACTGAAGCGTCGTTGGCCCCGCGACATCCTGGGCATCTGATGGTAGTTATCAATGGATAACTTATCATTCACAACAATCACGTCTCTTTTATATGTACATTGATCATTTTTACTTGTTACATGCAGAGCATGTAGTTGTAAAATTATAAATAAAAAGATAAAAGAAAAACGATTGACTTTTGTTTAAAAGATTTGTCTTTAAACAGGTGATTTCTTTAAATAGGGTGAGTTTAAAGAAATAAAAGCTTTTGTAGCATTTCTGTTTGTGGTACCCAAGACTTCTTCAAGACACATCTCCTGAAGGAAGCCTGAAACTAATGGGAGAGTAAAGTTCTGAAAAGCCGGTAAACAAAAGAGGTCTGAGCAAAATTAAGGGAAAAAATCTGGTGTGAAGTGAGAGTCACTTGACTTTCTCTTACTCCTGTTAATACTATTATTTCGAATATGACAACTTTTTTTTTTTTTTTAACTTCCAATTTTACTCATTTGTCCTAACATTAAATTTAGAGGTGGTGGGGAGACAAGGGTGCCAACCTAGCAATCCAAGCAGCGGTAGAGAAGTGATTACATTGTAGCCCACAAGAGCGCACTAATAACATTGAACGAACCCAAAGAAAATTTTAAATTTAATTTAAAATCCGAAAAATTATCTATAATCACTTTTTTTCTTTTTTTAATGTTTCAAATAAAAGTGATAGTTTTATATTTGTGCAATTACCACTTCAAGTTTACACGAAATTTTTACCGTCATTTTTGAGAAAATTCCAAAAAAAAAAATTCCAAAACCTATTCAGTAAAAAGGGCCAATCAAATTTAGAATTTTAAAACTGATTTTCTTCAAAATTTGAAATCTAGTAATGTTTCTAATGAATGTATATAAATATTATTTAGGTACCATGCAATCGTTAGGAGAAAGCTTAGCACTACTATTTCTCAAGGACCCCCCCCTCCAAAACCATTTTTCCGAGAAAATGTTTCAAATAAAACTGAGGTATTTATGTTTAGGGGACCTCAAAACATGTATTTCCGGCGGAAACTCTTATTTCGAATATTTGACACGATCCTATTAAGAGGATATGAAGAAAGTAAAAATGAATAACTCCACATACTTTATGGAGATCCTGACTCCTTAGTGAAGAAGAGAAAATTGAGCCATGACTCAACTGACTTGATGACTTAGAGAAAGAACTTAGGATGATCGGCGTGAGAAGGAGAAGTTAGGGTAATTAAGGTGACCGAGAAAGTATTGATGAAACAATTGATGATTACAATTATATTCCTACCCTCTAATTACTTTGAACAATGGTATGCGAAAGAAACTAAGTATGAAATAGAAAATGTACATGGGAAAATATAAAGTGTTATTGTCATGTAATAGTTTCTTGTTTATTATTAAATATAATTGTCTACTGTTAATAATTTCATTAAATAATTCCACTGACGAATACTACTGATAAAGAATGTCGTCTGTAATTTATATACACAAGACAAAAAGGAATTGGGGGAAAGTCTCTTTCAGGACAGTTCAGGATGAGGCGTGGAGAGGAGAACATACTGTCACTAGAATTGAATTTTGTTCACGCAACTTTAAATGCACGCAATCGATTACGTGCGTTGATGGCCACCACGCAATA